>JZLH01S0149082.1:2366-13011 GCA_001188425.1 Eucidaris tribuloides
AGACAATGTGAACAATGCCGCGTGTAACTTGTTGATTATGTAATGAACATGGAAGTTAACGTTCTTATGTTTTAAAGTATGTGTGAAAGGAAAAAAAAAAGGGAAAAGTGTCCTTTAGCAAGCAGTTGTTTGTTTAAAGGAAAAGGAGACAAACTGAAAGCTTATTTGTCAATACAGTACATGTATATGACTTATATGCATTTACATGTTTTATTTGTATTAGGCCTATGTTTATACATGTACAGTATACACTTAAATGACAAATTGTTGTCAAACGAATGTCCAAAAAACCCAAATTATCAGATTTGTTGCATTTCCTGTAACACAAAAGGTTAAGCAGAAAAAATATATTATTGAACACATTTGGTTCTGTTACAACATTATCTTCATTTTCTCAACAACAACAAAAAGTTGAAATGATGAATATTGTTTTGAGATTGTCTTGCATGTTTACATGATATTATTATTACCTGTAACTTAGGATGTTTGTGAGGTGCACATGAGGTTAAATATTCTGTACACACTGACAATATACTTTATAAGTTTAGTTGCATTTTATGAAGACAAATGCATTCATATTATTATCATCCATACTTGTTATATTCTTACAGAAACTGAAAGAAACAATTTAATGATGGTAATCAATATAAAGTGATTACATTTGTGCTGAGAACAATTTCGTTTATGTCTACAGACAATTACCCAAAAACTTACAAGCATATGTGGTTACAGTGAATTTGTTTTGATAACAATATTTTCTCACAATTTACAGAAAGGTTTCTGTATGAACAGTTTCGGAAGACGTAAGTGAATCACCATGTGTTATTGTAATCCCATGAGCATGCTGGGAAAGAAAATTGTATGTCGAGTATCAGAGGTTTAATATCTGATACTCCCCTTTAAAGCATATCCGTATAGTTGATTTTAAAAGTTTTGCATAAAGACGCGCAAACTTTTTTTTTAAGGGGGGAAATGTTACGAGGATATGCTATATTGTGAATACGACTTGAGGGGAGACTAATACAGGCTGCGGAGGCAGGAGCATTCATCGCACTTCTGGTTTGCAAAGTTGTCATTATTGCTGTGGTTGGTTGTGTGTATGCAAGGAATGCATGTTGTACAAGCGGCTGTTGGAAGTGTTCTAGGTTGCTTGTGACACCTATCACCCACGTGCACGCTAGCAAAGGTGCATACACACTCCACCCATCCATCCACCCCCCCCCCCCACACACACACACATAGGCCTACACACAAACACATGTATGCACACACAGAAATGCATTTAATCACACACAGATGCACACATTCAAACGCTCACACAATCGGACAGACACAAACGCACACGTGTACAGATCCACGCACGCACATGTAAACACACGCACACATACATACACACCATATACACACACACATACAGACAAACTCACAAACACACACACAGCTATCCAGACACACGGAAACATACATGAATGGGTCCAGTCACGCACACACATAAAAACACACACACACACACACACACACACACACATGTACATACACACACACACACACACACACACACACACACACACACGCACACACACACGTATACACATACACACACACGCGCGCGCGCGCGCACGCACGCACATGCAACACGTACTCACTCACATCCATACACACAAACATGCACAGCTTTTTCCAGACACGTGGAAACATGATGTTAACCAGTCACGCATAAACGTAAACACGCACACACACACACACACACACACACACAAACAATTACAATGGTTCTACATCCGTCTTTTACGGACTTTTCTAGACGTCAAATTACGTTTTAAAAACGTCTAAAAGGGTCCACAAAATTACGTTTTTAAAACGTTTTCTTTACGTTCTAGAAAGGTCCAAAAGAGTCCAAAGAAATACGTTTTTAAAACGTAATTTGAAATGTCCAGAAAACGTTTTCTCTACGTTCTAGAAAGGTCCGATACGTTTTTCGTCCTAAGAAAACGTTTTTAAAACGTTTTAAAAACGTTTCCTTCGGACGAAAACGTATGGGGCCTTTCTAGAACGTAGAGAAAACGTTTTCTGGACGTTTCGTGTTTGCTGGGAAAGAGCCGAAGGCATTTCATTGGTTGGCCGCATTTTTTCATTGTCCATTCAATATCTCTTGTCAATCCATTCATAACGTCTTCTTCCTCTCCGCTCTCTTATGCCAATCTCACCCTCAGTAATTTGCTAACACTAACCTGTCACCTCTGAATTTCCAGTTATCGTATTTGCTCCACTTCGTATTCTTTACCATCTCCTGGAGCCCTACATTTTCTTGTACACCGATTGTTTCTCTCCACCAACCATTAATTTTTCTGTCTCTCCAGCAAAGTTTGAAAACTCTTTTCCATAGTCACATTTCACAAACTTTATTATTCTTTTTTAATCCTTCTTGATGGTCTAGCTTTCATAGCTTTCATAGCGATGCTCCAAACCAAGACCTTTGCTGGTTTATAACTTTCAGGTTCTCCACTAAAGAGTAGATGCGACCGGCAAAAAACGAGACCAAACTATCATGTACAATTCTTACAATGAAGCAGAAATTCAGATTTCTAGATCAGGCAGGTTTATACCTTAAAGCAAAACACTGTTTACTTATACCCGAAGCATGGAATTTAACATGATGTATTGAAAGCGGATACGATAAGAAGATCGTTAAAATTCCTTGTGATTGTCATAAATCTGATGTCCTTTGCATAAAACGAGTCAATATTCATTTGCGCCATTCAAGCTTGCTTCAATCAGGGCGAAGCAAACTTGAGGCAGCGTTTGCGCGTGTTGTGGTCACACCACCTGTTACCTCCTGGTTCCTGTCTCCTAGACGATCATCTTTACCCCCTTGATGCTAAGTATGTTTTAAGAGGGCCGACGCGGGACCACTATCCAATGGTTGCTATTGCTGTATTGCCATAGTCTTCAAAAAATCGTCGCGACAGCATTCTGTGTGCATTATTTCTCGCAATAGCCATTCCAGTATCCATCAACAGCCTGATGTTATCAATCCAACCTGTTTTCGCTTGTCCAGGCCTGGCCTCCCCTGCTAACTCTCCTTCTAATGTCTCAAAAAGACTATCTGAACGTCGTTTCCAAGACAGTTTCTCTTCCTCAGGTGAACAATCAAACTTTCCTCTTCTAGTGATTCCTAGTCTTCGGTGAATCTATGCATTGGTTTATTTCTACTGTATTTCCAGTTAACCTGCAGCATTCTACGCCATATACCCACAGCTCAAATGACTCTATTCTCTTCATGTCACCCTGTTTTAATGTCCAACTTTCTGCACTCTGTCCAGTGGTGGGAGGTTTAATACGTGACAGAAAAACTCTTTGGACAAATGATTGGGGTACTGCGACAATTCACACAAATCTGACACACTGCTGTCGTAAGGCGTCTTAGAGTTCTGTCACCAGGACGGAAGCAGAACATGTTCTGACTGGTGACGCAAATAGTTTCCACAATACAGCTCCAAAACCTCGACAAGTTAAGCTAATATACCAATCATGATGAGCCTTTGCCCATCAACCCCAAGTTGTTGGACAGATCCAGAACCATTTTGCTTTTAGCCCTTGTGTTATCTTTGTCAGTTGTGATATTTCCCATAATCGATGCGTGATGCTTTAATAACTGGGTAGATGTCAGAACTATAATGTTACCCTGGCGCAGCTCTGCGTGAACAAATGACGAACAATATGCAGTAGGCCTACACATAGTCACGGGTAATGCTAGTTTTAGCTTAAACTGGCTTGAAGTTAAACCTCACGATGTCATTAAACTTCTGTTTTATTTATATACAGGAAAACAATGCCAAAGAAAACACATGAGTCCAACGATGAATTGATACCATTAACGGAAAGCTGTTCTGAATGCGAAGATTCTTGCCGCGATGATCCTGTGTTAGATACCACCACTTCAGGGAAGTCTGATAGTCGAAGAGCCCCCGATGGCGGCTGGGGTTGGTTAGTTATCCTGGCGGCTCACTCCACCCTGATATTCCGCGAAGGGATCGCCAAGTGTCTGGGTGTGTTCCTGCCAACATTCCGCAAAGTGTTCCATGTGGATACAGCTTTAATCGGTTTGGTGAGTTCGCTGTGTGTGACCACGGCAGATTTCACAGGTATGTATATATTTCTGGGTTTTTCCAGTGGGAATGTTCTGATTTCTCCAAAGAAGGTGTAACACCATTATTTGGTACAAAAATAATAACTAAAGTAGTGTTCCTCGTGTACAAAGTTCATGAATCAAATTTAAACCATCATCTAATTCAAGTTGGCGTAGTTTTTGCTTTATAAATAAATTGGTCGGAGCATTCATAAAAAGCAAGTAACGCATGCACAACGGTAACTCCAAAAACTGGGATGAAAGTAATTTTTGACATACTTTACAAAATTGTCTGGATACACGTGTCGAGTCCATATTTGTCGGGACTCTGACTCGGGCTCGGATGTCCAGGACTCGGACTCGGGTGGGACTGATCTGACTACAGCACCGGTGATTGCTGACCAGTCACCCGAGACCAAATATGAATGACCAAAAAACCAATGAAAGTAGGATAATATGATATCATACCCCGATATCACTTTTATGATATCTTTCTTAAATGTTGAGAGTTTTGGGATTGAATCTAAGTTTCATTTTCTGACGCATTTCTTCTAGGTCTGATCAGCGGACCAAGTTGTCGGAAGTTTGGGTGTAGACCAGTCGCCATCGTGGGTGGTTTACTAGCTGGACTAGGTCTAATTGCTGCCTCGTTCTCACACGAACTCGTCCAGTTGGGTTTCAGTCTTTGTGTATCAGGTATGATATATCTAAATTATTACAGCGTTGAATCACCGTTTTGTTCCCGATCAGTCAAGTGTTATTTCGCACATTACGCGTGTTGGATGCACGTGTACACTCTCAAATTTCCAGCAATTACTATTCTTCCAACCATGTGTAAGAATGAAACCATCCGGTTCCAGGACAACTACACGAAGACAATTATTTCCACGCCCGACAAGTACCCCCCGGACAACTAGTACCCTATGACTTCCCCAGGTAAACAACAACCACCCGGACAAATACCACTTGGACAACTACCCTCTTAGAAAAATTTCCAGGACAACTTCCGACAGCTTCCCACCTAGGACAATATTTATCCTGGGGGCAGTTGTCCAAGAGGATTACTGCACAAGGGAGTAGTTGTCCTGGGGTAGTTTCCTAGGGGGTAAATGTCTTAGAGGTAGATGTCTTGGTGGTAGTTGTCCTGGGGTAGTTTCCATGAGGGTAACTGCATGAGGGAATAGTTGTCCGGGATGGTAGTTATCCTGGGGTAGTTTCCTAGGGGGTAAATGTCTTAGGGGGTAGATGTCTTGGTGGTAGTTGTCCGGGGTAGTTTCCTAGGGGGTAAATGTCTTAGGGGTAGATGTCTGAGTGGTAGTTGTCCAGGGTAGTTGTCTGGGGGTAGTTGTCCCAGGGTGTAATCGTTGAGGGTAATTGTCCGGGTGATAATTGGCCAGGCGATAGTTGTCCGGATACGATCTAATAAATCTAGCACAAATCGTCAACTCCAGCACACTTTTCACAAAATTTAATCCATATTCCGAATTCTTAGACCCCCACGGGAATCAAATTTTGGTCCAGAAAAGTAGCTGCTGCACATTCGATTGACAGTGGTCAACAGCATCTGATGGGAATCATGAAATGATGCCCACAAGTAAGAAACCTACTTTTAGCAAACAAATGTAAAAGAAGCAATTTAGATTAAGAAGGCCAATTCCGCACTGAATAGGGATTCTGGATGCACATTGACACCTATTTTCCTCCAGTGATCTCAAAGCTCCATCCAGGGGGCAGTTCTTGTTTGAAGGAATCATTCTGCTTGAGGAGGTCCACAGGATTGGGGGAAAGCTAGCCAGTCAAGTAATGCGGTTGGTTAAAGCATTTTAACGTTATCAATGAACAATATCTTGACCGGTGAAAGTTTTTGTATCGGGCTGAATCCGGTTTCACCTTCATGCTCTACCTCTGTGCAAAGTTTATAGAACTAACGCCCTTTACACAGAAGGTTGAATCAGGATTAACAAATTTCTGCCACGTGACCAATGTACAGACCCACGTAATTCTACCTTCTACTTTAACATATTACTTTTATTTCATCCACAGGGTTTGGACTTGGTCTATCTCTCACGCCGAGTCTTACGATGGTCAGCCGATACTTTGACAAACACTACACCTTGGCCAACGGTTTAGCGTATGCAGGTTCTGGTGTTGGTATTCTAATCTTGGCGCCACTGGCACAGGTCCTTATCGATACGTACGGGTGGCAAGGAGCTCTTCTCATCATAGGTGGGCTCTGTTTTAATGTATCAGTGTGTGGAGCTTTGCTGCGACCTCTGAATTCTAGCCCAGACAATGATCACCGAGAAGTCTGCTCGCAGAAGACCACGTGCGATAACATGGATGACATTCACGAAGAATGTCTTGAAACTGCCAGTGGTCCATCAAGGAAAGATGATGTCAATCAAAACTCCATACGTACAAAGGGGGAAGGCAGTCAACCAGGTACTTCGGGCCCTTCTGAATGTCAAGCAGAAAAGCTGCCCCCGCAAAAAGAAAACGAACACTCATCAGTATTTTCAAGATTTGTATTTTTTCTCGGACTGTCCATATTCAAAGACATCTGCACTGTAATCGTAATGGTCGTTCAGTTTTGTGGCCGATTTACGTACATGGGATGGCTAATCTACCTGATACCGCACGCCGAAGAAAAGGGTATTGACCCTCTCGATGCAACATTTATAGCATCCATTGCTGGGATTTCTAACATCATATCACGGAGTGGTCACGGTTTCTTAGTCGACTACCACTTGATAACAGCTCAACAACTTTTACTCATCTCGTCTTTTGTTGCGGCACTATCACTTTTGTTAGACCCTATTTTAAATTCCTACGGTGCACTTATGGCTGGTTCGCTGATGTACGGATTAGCCAGTGGCGCGTATTTTCCTCTCTGTGTTGTCGTGTTAAACGAGTTTGTTGACCAGGAGCGTTTTCCAAATGCATTGGGCTGGTCGTATGCTTTTGGCGGTATCGGCAGACTGTCAGCGGGGTATCTTACAGGTAGGTTATAATTATGTAATATCATAATCTTTCTTTTTCCATTTTGTTCGCAAACGGTACTGTTGTACACAACCGAACACTGCATATCAAAATAATTGTGAGATAGTGCATTTTATCAAACAACAAGGATCATCAAAACCCAAGCAGGCCTAAAGTTTTGGTCCATTAAACAAGTTTTATCAATCTTTCACAAAGCATGGTATGATCACGCTAGACATCAGAAAACAGCACCAAATTGTTTATAATGACATATTGATTTTAGCGTATCCGGACACCTACTCCCTGGACAACCACCCCGGATAATCACCCGTAGGATAACTACCCTCTACGACAAATACCTCCAGGAAAACAACCCCTTAGGACAACCACCCTCAAAGACGACTACCCCTAGAGACAATTACCCTCTGGTATGATTACCTCCAAGACAACTACCACCTACGACAACCACCATCTAGAAAAACTATCCCCGGGCAACCACCCCCAGACAACTGCTCCTCAGGACAATCACCCTCTAAGAAAAGCACATCCTGGACAACTACCCAACAGACAACTACCCCCAAGGGCAAGCACCCTCTAGGTCAATAATCCCCTGACAAGAACTCCCAGACAACTGCCCCGGACAAGTACCCCCGGTCAACTATCCCCTGGAGACGTACAGCCGAACAACTACCCCCGTACAAGTAACCACTGGAAAACTACCCCCTAGTTCAAATACCCTCTGGACACCTACCCAACACACAAGTAACCCCCCCCCCGACAACTACTCCCAGAACATCTCCCCCCGTACAACTACCCTCTGGTACAACTACCCCCAGGCAAGTACACCCGGACATGTACCCTATATACAAGTAGGATAAATACCACCTAGGGCAACCACCCTCTATGACAACTACCCCCTCGAGAAGTACCCCTGGCCACTCTCCGGATACCCACATCTCGGATAACGTACCACCCTGTAGGACAACTACCCCGTACAACAACAACCCATAGGCCAACCACCCTCTAGGACGACTACCCCTAGGGATAGTTACCCTCTAAGATGATAACCCCAGACTACCTCCTAGGATAACCAGCAGATAGAACAACTACTTCCTGGACAACTTCTTCCTAGGAGAAGCATCCTTTACGTCAACCACTATCTGACACCCCCCCCCCTCCCCTAGAAAACTATCCCCGGGGCAACCACCCCCTAGGACAACCATGCCTCGTTGTACGGGGATAGCTGTATGGGAGTACTTGTCCGAGGAAAGGTATATGAGGTAGTTGTCCTAGAGGATTGATATCCAAGGGGTGGTCATCCGGGGGTGGTTGTCCAAGGGGTAGGTGTCCTACTGCCTGATTTAAAAAAAATATATATATTCGGGAAAAGATATCAGTATGTACATTTTCTCATGGGGAAAAAGTCGGGGGTCGACCTTTCTTAATCTGTATCTCAAAAATGGAATGTTTCAGATCTTGTGATTTTGTGGACTTCAAACGATGATATAGGTATATTTCAAGTCACAGTGGGGGAAATTCCATTTTTTACGACTTACCAACCAAAACTATTTTTTTTACTGCTTTTAAGACAAATATGGCGCCGTGAATTAGTGAAAAAATATCTTCTCTCGCCAAAGCATCCAGCACTTTCCCTGCCCTTTTGTGTTTGAAACTTTCCAAACACATTATGGGTGGTGAGAACCCCGGGAATGATTGCATATTATCATCAAATCTTATCTTATTATCATATCGTATGTTCTTGTCTCCATTTGACGCTCGATATCTTCTGATGAAGATGACTTACAATAATTGGTTCTTGTTTCATATTTGCTTTCTTTCATGCAGGTTACTTCTACACTCAGTATGGAAACTACAATATATCATTCATCGTGCTAGGCAGTGTACAAGAATTTTCCACAGTTATCCTTATAATTAATATCATTATATGCTGGTACCGTGAGAAGAAAGATACGAGGGATAAAAAATTATAATATAGGATATACCTTTTATTTTCACCCTTTATTTGATGATGTTCGTCATTGTTAACTTCACCCCCCCCCCAATCAAATTCTTGTGTTACCTCATAATATGTATTGGTATACCATTTTCAAAGTAAATCTTTAAATCATCAGACGAAAGAATTTGAAAACACAAAGTCTTCACACACAAGCACGCCGGCCGACGAATTTGGATAAACAATTCTTGAAACTGCTGGCACAAATATGAGTTTTATCATTACATAGGGGTAACGAAATGTGACGTCACTCTGGTTCAGAAATATGTGTGGACAATGGTGGAACCAGGTGCAGCACGTCGCAGCTGGTTGGTTCTATTAATAGGAGAGCTGTAGTCGCACTTAAAGCCCAAGTTTAGTGTTGGAGATTTTTTTTTCATTTGAAAGCTTTATGCCCAAAGGTCATATCACACCAATAACAGATTCTGAATGTCTTTCGTTTTTTATAATTAATTAACGAAAATCTCGGGGGGGGACCCGAGATTTTCGGTACCCCCCGAGATTTTCGACTATATTTCACATAGCATTCAAAGGGTTAATAAGGTGGTAAGGGTATATGAGTGATACCTCATCAGAAAGAGTGGACTCTGCTCTATCAGATGAGCTATAACTCATATAACCTTGACACCTTATTAACCTTTTGGATGCTATAATGTAAAATATAGTCGAAAATCTCCGGGGTACCGAAGAATCTCGGGGGTTCCCCCCCCCCCGAGATTTGTCATTAATTAATTATGGAAAAACGAAAGACATTCAGAATCTGTTATTGGCGTGATATGACCTTTGAGCATAAAGCTTTCAAATAAAAAAAAAAAATCCCCCAAACTAAACTTGGGCTTTAATTATGGTTTTCCTATAACCTCACATATTTCCGAACCAGTATGACGTCATCACTTCTGCTCTCTATTGCGCAGTTGATCATCGGGTGAGACCGATTCGATTGAAACCTGACAAAAATTGTACGACAACAATGTTGAAATCGATTGACAATTGACTAATTTGAATTGTACATTTACTTAATTGACTTGAACTGCTGTGCCCTCTAGTCGGTTTCGGGCAAAATAATGCAGAAAACAATGACCACCTTGGATGAAAAAGTGCGAAATTAAACGGGGAAACCTGGCTATTATAAGTCAAGTTTTCTATCGACTTTCAGGGTGGTATTTGGGTGTTGCCATATCAGAATTTTATCAATGTATATAAGGCTACGGTCACAAATAAAAGCGGCGACCGCCCGATTTATAGCCTGCTCGGTCGCCGCTGGAATTTAGACATCGCCCAGCGATTCTCGGAGCATGTTGAGCGGGCTGTAAAGCCCTAGCGATGCTCGGGCGGCGCACTGTCGATTTCCTGTCGGTCACCGATCGATTCAAATCAAAACTGGGCAAAATCGAGGGAGCTTCTCCGCGCGGCGACCGGGCAGTAACCGACTGATGACTAACCGATTCCCGGACGGTCTCCCACCGGTCATCAGGCGATTTGGCGGTCTCCCATCGGCCATCGGACGGTCTTCCACCGGTCAT
>JZLH01S0149082.1:13036-29720 GCA_001188425.1 Eucidaris tribuloides
CAGCCAACTACTATCAGACTACAAACTACTACTACACTTCAACATACCTACCCACCTATCTATAACACTTAATTAATATATAATACTACCGTATCTAACGTTCCACTTCTTTATAACACTTATATCATTAGTTATTATTCAGTTACCACTACCATCTACTACTACTTATAATAGCTACTACCCACTAATACTTACTACTAATTACCTACTATATGACTATCCACTACTAACTACTAGGTTACCTAAACTAACTTAATAAATACTGACTTTACTAACACTTATAACTACACTAATCTACCTACTTACTCAATACCTACTATACTTAAATTATTTATTAATACTCTGCCGCTACTTACTACTAGATATACTCACCTACTACTACTAAATCACTTAGCTACGTCTCAACACTTTAATTACTGGTTCACATTACTACATATACTACGACGCAAACTACTACTAACCTAATGTAATAACACGACTACACTTATAAACACCCAACACGATACTGAGTATCTATACACGACGCACATCGAACACAATCGAAACACACAGCTAACACTGACCCACATTCACACCTACATCAGGATTGCTCTAACAGAATCACATAAATTTTACTAAGCTGTCTGACTTACTATACTACCCGTAGCAGTCGAACTATCTAAAGTGGGTTTCAAGTACGATTACACGTCAGTCGAGTCACTGAGCGAACACATGCTAAAATACAGAACGCTAGTCATGAAAATGTCTCGACGATCGTACCACTGAGAGCGTGACTAAGTCTCGAGAGTCATGAGACTTACTAAATTACATCTAACGTAGACTCACTATGCACCACGCACCAATAACTAATTACACCTTCCACTTCTGACCTCACATCGTTCTAAACTAAGCAAGTCACCGCAAGTATCATCACAGCGATTCTACTATCTAAATCCTACTCTAAAGTTGTCAACTACACTTCTAATACCCGCAACTACCACTTCACTACACACTACTTACTACTACTACTACTACACTACTACTACACTACTACTACCGTCTTAATACCAAGTAACCCCGACTCCATCAACCATCAACCATCAACCATCAACCATCAACCTTTATGCGGGTCAACTCGTTTCGGTTGTGTTCTCCCAAATTTTACGCAAAACAATTGGATTTGTGTTTGTTCTCGGCCTCTCCGCAGTTCACCCACCACTCTCACAACACACCGACACATACAAGTTTAATTCTTGTATAGTTGTCGGGAATTTAAAATCCGCCCAACTTTTAATCAACTTACGTGCCGATAAAAAAAGATAATGGTCGAGATGATTGAAAAGGGGACTTAGTATAAACTCACTAACACTAATCTGCAAATTGGAGAAAAGTTACCTCTAAACTAGATCACAGGTGAGTAAAACTACTCGCAACTTAAACCGCCACATTACCATGGCTTTTGAACGGTATATATAATAAAGAAAACGACTTAGCGTAAATCTTTCAATAAACATATGGAAATTTTTACACTAACCTAACTACTAAAGCACGATCTTTTGCTCTACATAACTCCATGTAATGAACGCGTACACTGACGTTGAGACTGTCGCTGCGCAGCTCAGCTAGAGCGACTGACTGCGACTGCACGTGGAGGGGGAGAGGGTATGGGTGAGACGTCGAGTCAGATGACAACAAGGTAACTGGTAATTAATCGAGACACTCATATTTTTTCAAACATGTCTTGATAACTTCTTGAAGTGGAAGGCATGAACAGGTTGCATTGAGTGTCACTCTGGAACATAGTCCGCCAGTTCTAGTAGCAATGTTAAGTACGGAAAACCTGGAATATCATTAACCAACTAAACTTTTAAAAGTAGCGGAGGACAATTCTCCGTAGCTCGTACTGGAAGTAAACCTTACATCATTCTATCTACACATCTTTGATATATTTCATTAGAAGAATTTGCTTGATGACCCTCTAATATGCCTCTCAATTTCGAACGTTTAATAGGCTTTGTAGAAGTAATGTAAAAAATCAAACATTAAATTATAACATTAAAGCGAACTAACTAATAACGAAAGACATCACGCACCTTCCCGAACACAACTCCAACAGTCTAAATCGGTATTCATATAAAATCATTATACCTTAAACACCTAACGTTTATTTTCGGGATTAACTGCAAAATACTAACCTCATGCGAACATATAACTCAAATTATCTACATATATGCTCATCTCTGTGAACTCAGCTCTGAAACCAACTATCTTTAATCTTAAAAAGCCCGAACTACTACTCACTATCGTACTACTACGAACGCACGTATACGCAACTCAATACTACTACAATAATCCGCACACAACATACACTACTACTGAACTCAACTGACAAATCAAATATCATACATACAACCACAAACCATGGCACAACATACCACTCACTTCTACTACACACGCATAATTAACCACTATATGACTACTAAGCCTCACTATCACTACTACCTTTCTCACACAATGCAGTACTGATTTAACACCACAACTCAACCACTACACTACTACTACTACTATACACTAACTTACTGCCACAATACAACTTACAGCGACTCACACAACCTACTACTACTACTCACACATCATCAACACACAACAACAAACATCAAACCATAATAACACATTACTACAACATAATATTTACCCATTACATAACTAAAATCATAACCATCTCCACACCATACTTAGGACACCACAACCACACATACAAACATATCATCACAACTCATTAATACACAGACTTTACAAACTCACACATCACTCACTCACAACTAACTCAACCATATCAACACCCACCCTACATGACATATCGAAGGCGACGAAGCGACCAGAGCACCATCGTGAGTCAGTCGAGCTGCTCTAGTAATTTGAAAAGTGAGACAATCTCTTCTTACTTTGTCATTGAATATCGTTTTTTTTTTTCTTGTAGTGAAACTGGTTTTCAACATCACAACAAAATATCGAGAATCAAACAACAACTTCCACCAATAAACGAACGTATTAATTTCCAATAAAATGCTGACACTCAAACAATACACAGACCAACATTCTCATTACACACAGCAGTCTGTTTCAAACAAGTTGAACGCAGCTCGACAATCTATTATTTGGTATATTGGCATGTCATACTATTCCACGCCTTCGTTCGTATCAAACTATCTGCAAAAATGATTTTGACGACTCACACTGACATCTTCGGCAAAAATCGGTAAAACCCTCGCATGCAAACACTACTATAACAATCCACATGCATATGGTCAAAAGTGCACATCATATATATAACTTAGCGAGCCATCGCTAAGAAAAACAATATCTCAAAGTCGCACATTTGTGCTGTACCAAAAATCTTTTGTAAAGTATAAACGATAATTCTTTGACCATCCTTTATTCACTTATTGTATTTTTTGTATTTTGAGAGAAGATGTAAAGATGTGTGTCACTTGTCTGGAACTTAATTGATAAAATTGGTATATATTGTAGTATGTATATTCGTAATCTCATATACCAATGGCACATGCAATTGTCAAATTCCTAATATTTCATGTTCAACACAATATGAAAAAAATGAAAAATCGTTGGACACTCTGAAATCATAAAAGAAAACAACAGTTAGAAAGTGATCCGTATCGCTAAACAGATCTACGGTTAGGAAATGTGTTGAAGGCAACGACTTAAGGCATAACTCTATTAGAACCTGGTCGCCATTTGTATAACATGACGTTACAACTATGGGTCAAATATATAATAGTAGTTCTCGATCTACCAGATTCACGTGTCCTTACACATATATTCATTGAACCATGAGTGACATCACATTTCGGCTACTCGTTGAATAGTGGTTACTTGTTAATAGAACGGTATACTAACAATTTTAAATTTATGCATATCTTCTTTGACCCAAAAATAAAAAAAAAAGAGCATGAAAGCTTTGAACACCTGAACGTGTTATTTCACTAAATAACTTGAGCGCACAACTAAATTGAGATGCAAAGTTCAGTTCGTATCACACCGAAATAATTAAAGTCATCATAACCACAAATGGAAGATAATATTTAGGCTCAATAAAGATGAACTTCAAAAATATTTTCTTAGATAAAGAACAATCCATGGACACATGTATTCCTCTTAAAATTCCATGAACAACACGGTTGAGCACAAAAATTCCTAACCTCGACTAAATGAAAATAGCGTTCGTTCGAAGGACTAAAAACCCGAAAATAATGATGGCGATCTACGGTGCAAAAATTTTTTTCTGCGATTTGAAAGAGAAATTCTGAAAAAAGGATGATCTTTTCAGGAAGCGGAGTGATGGATGAGAGACGTGCAAGGCAACAGAACTATAATAAACGAAATTACTTATAGAGCAAACTCTAAAGACTAGAGCTAGACGTGTAAGTCATCACAATCTCCCCTACATATCACTTTCGGTCTTCCCAACCTGCGATTTTCTTAGAATGTATTCAGTTTCGTTGTTATGTTTCTCAAACTCTAAATCGAATATGTATGTTGAGTTAACTAATGGATCAGTAATATTTAGAGAGAGTCGCTAAAACAAGCAAATGTATAAAAGATATAAGAGTATTAGAAAAATTAGATTGTAATTCTGTTCATAAAGCTGTCTATGCATAAATGCATATGATGTAGAAATTCAAGTAATCATCTAGTAGAGTAGAAGTCTATTTAGGTACCTGAGACTTTGACTTTCTATGACATTTAGCCTCGAAATGTGAATCAGGAGTGTGTCCATTTGAAGCCCAGTACTGCTTTACCGCACACAGAAAACTACACTCCATAGCATCGTGTAACTTAATATTGGTGCTTTAGAAATTAGACTTAGGATTCATGAAAAATAAGAATCAGCATATTCTACACCTCAAATGAAAAATTGTAAAGTTCATTTTTGCTGAACAGTAATAATCACGAACTAACATAATCGCAAATTTCAATCTCAGAAAAACAATATAATCACTATCGTTTTGGAAATTAAAAGTAAGAGAAAATATATCAATAATGACAATTCGGTGCATCGAAGATGTACACACTACAAAATACTGTCGGAAAATGTTAAGATCTGACTCATTGGACAAAACGTCATTCGCAACTTTAAAGATTCTGACAAGAACGATAACATTAATCAAAAAATTTTGCAACGCTTAGTGTCAAATTGAAAGAAAATTTGTGGCAATAAAGCTTAAGCGCTGTGTCGTCGCTACAAGGAGTCGAGATTCTCTAAATATCAGATTTGTAGTGTAGATAACTTTTTCCTCGTCCAGAGTATCTACTATAACTACAACACTCAGAGTAAAATGAATTCTTACTTGTACAATACCATCATGACACAGCGCAGCTTACATTTGTCGCCTGCGAACAAGATAATTAGTCTCTACTCTTGCGATCAGATGATTCCCAAAAACCCCACATATAACCAGTTACAGTCTATATACCACAGGTTCTATCGCACGATCAAATCACTCTCTTTCGGTTATCGATGCTCCAAATCGGCTAGAGTCAGCACGAAAAAAGCTCAAGACAAACCTACTAATTGGCATGATAAACTGCTCCAGCTGGGTGTATGCATTCTTTGGTGTATCTTCAACCAGTTGGTTTTAAAGGACCTTTTTCCGCCAATATGTCACAACGTGAGCTACTATATAAATCGTATAATGTGTATAGTGTTAACACTTGATTATTTTGCTTCCTCCATCAATCAGCATGGACGCTATTCAACTTATGAAAAACACACGCTGCTATCTGTATAGAGGTAATGTCGATTCCACTCACGTCTAATTCTTCTCGTCATGCCTTAAACAATTTATCAGTTCAAATAAATTGCCTCTAATTATATATATTACGTCTGATCAAGGAAGCAAAATACCGAGAAATCTAAATATGAGAGCCTTTACAATCTATAAATAGAGCTAGAAATCTTTACACATTTAGCTCTTATGAAACTACTATACACGCCGTGTATGAGCACAAACATTCTCCAATTGAGGTTATCTAGCTAGTTTCTTTACAAGTACAGCCATAATACATATACAATCAGTCAATGGAGTGTTTAATACATCGTACCGTACGTCGAAAATACATTTATCTACAAAAATATTTAACTACACATAAATAAATTGTGTTACCTATTTACATGGCAAATCAGGGTAACGTATTCTCAAAATATTCAGATCAGCATGATATAGCTGTTCTTGCGTCTATATCATAAGCGAAATGAGCGCGTAGAGCATATTAATCATAGAGATGCTACTATAAACTTTTTCTGAGCTCTGATTGAGCTTAATTTCTCTTTCTGAAATATTTTTAAGATTAAACCTTTCGTTCTACAGGCCATGTTTTAGTACTCGGTATCTTATGAAAGAAAAGATTATCGCCCCACAATTAATCGGCATTGCTGAAGGATGAATTGATCATTTTGCGAGGAAAATTCAACCAACTTATATAAGAAAACATTTTCGCGTACATAACAAAGAGTTAAATTGGATGAATGCATCCTAGAGTGTGGAGACTCGCGCGAGATTGCATCGTGACCAACCGTGCGGTGACCAACTTTGTCCACCCCGTTGCTGAGCACATGTATGGTAAAGAGAGATTACTCGCTCTAACTAAAGACATTTCGAAACGAACTTTAGAAGACAAACAATAGTTACAACAGCATGTAAACGCTCAAAGTTAACGAACACGTGAGCACAATAGCCAAACTAAAAGTCACCCTTAATCTAGACCTCACGTAAGGAAACAAAATGCCACACGGCAAAACAGAGCACCAGTAGAATAACACGCTTGGCCAACCATACTACAATGAGTGTGTTTTGACACGTGGCAACGGCCCAGCGTATTGCCTTATACTCTTCATCGATCTGGATCCAGTTCAGACTACAATCTCCCTAAAATCTATATAGCGGTGCATTATTAGTAGCAATTTCGGCGAACAAACTTGCAAACCTGCACGTATGTGATCAAATAGCCATAAACTGTGTAGTCTCTCTTTTATAGGAGCTAGGTGAGTGCACTGGGTGCACGATCAACCCCCTCCCCGCCCCTCCCGCCAACGCCGCCGCTGATGAGGAGAAATCTCGGGCCGGGCCAACAATGCAAATCAGCAAGCACAACAGCTGATATAGATTCTGCAGCTCTCTTCTTTTCGTCGACTTGACACAGACATATAAAATCTCAAACGCGTAGTCTTTCACCTCCCCAACACGAAATAACCAAAACTTTCTCTCACGAAGGTGTAGCCACTGTTAGTTCCACACCGGTGGCTCCGACATGAGGATATTGATCACACCCAATGCTGGTCAACGCCTAATTTCCCGTAACCTAAATGCAACGAGCGTCACCACAAGTTATTATGGCACTGATACTGACAAGATAGCCTCATAATTAAAAGTCCGAAGTGCGCGTGACAACCGTAATAATCGTATCACCAAGATGGATACTATATACCTTCCTAAGCCCTTCCGCACTAGACCGATCGACAAGTGTGAGAGTTAACGCGTCGTCTAATGTATTTCACCAACTGCAGTCTACACAAGTTATAAACTAATTAAAGTCTTGGTACAATGTATTCTGAGAAGAGCTGCTAAGCTATTATTGTCATACGGTTACATATCTCGCGTTATACGTAAAAAGCCCCAAAGTCGAATAATATAGTATCGATAAGACGATCGATAGTTTATCCGCAAACGTTTGCGTTATAGGTCTGGCACCGCCAAAGAAAGTGAGAAGCTCGACGGAGTATGATCTGTTGGCGTAGTTCCTCGTTCAGAAACATTAATCATGACGGTCAAAGCGATGTCATGGTCGAATTTGTTTTAATTTATTCGAGTCTGGTTATCGATAAGCAGCTAAGCCGTCTTGTTCCAAGAAAAGAGTAGTATAACAATAGATCACTGATTGGATAAGGGTTTTGATTCTAGGGCGCATTATGCGCGGGCCAGGCACCACAGCAGCATGTGTGCAAAGATAACAATATTCTACGCCCTGAACAACTCTTCTCAAACAGCAGGCGTCATCCGACATAACACCGACACAGAGTGAGTTCTGACCGGTGAGCAGCGGTTCACACCTACCATAAAATTTTCAAATTAGTTGGAGAGTAGCCCCCTATGATATAACAGTGTCCCAGAAAAAAAAGAAACCGAATTCAGATTTTCAATCGCAAAAACCAGTGACATAAAGATAAATGAATACTTTCCTGCTATGAAAATAAAAAGAAGCTGGAAGTGACCATTGTAAATCGGCCACTATAAGATATTCACGATTGATATTCAATATGTTCTCCATTGTTCATTTGGAGTACGAGTCTGTCACTTAAAGCTGTCGTTAAAAATCACCGATCCGCAGACATACATCGTCGCGTTCCGATGAGCATCCGCCGCATAGTTGGAGAGAAATCGAAACAAATATCTAGGATGAAATAATTGGTCCATGCGCTCGAAAAAACTGGCCAAGCAAGAAAATCAAACGCCGTCTACTCTAAGTGAGATCACCACTGACCTCTTGCATCATCTACATAATTGCCAATAAACTATATGGTGTATCTCTAATCCTCACAAGATAATTATAAGAGATAAAAAGAACATATTGTGAACACCGCATTATATGTGAGAATAAAGAAGAAAGTATCGTAAAAGTCTCAAAGAATATTCACTAATCTTTCTGCGAGATCCACTCTCCTGTTATTATTTGTACACTCCACAGTTCTTTTTCAAGTATAATATTATATAGATAAAAAATTTAAATCCCCTCAACACACGAATCACCAATACATTCATAACAATAACACAAAAACCATTCCACATACGACGTCGTTCTAGCGCCATCAGAAGTGAGAATTTTTTAAAATGCAATAAATTTGAGACGATACAGAGCTCACGCCTTTCCAAGCTTTTCATTCAACATACACACATAAATTGATCATACGTAGCTTCGACATTAAGCACATGATAGTGTATTTTATCACTATTGATCGACACAATAATTGATCGTAAGCTCACGGACAGGTACAATTCTCCTATATAAAACTAAGATAGCTGCCGAGATCATTTCGCCAGGTAACTCTTATGCAGAGCGTTAGCACGCTAAAGATGGTCCGACACGAAAACTGAGTTAACTGATACAATTGTTCTGAGCTTGGGAGTGAGCAACTAACATATTTCTGTATAGAGAGTCTATTCGCATTGTTTTCTATTTCAAGAGAATATACTTGCTCGTTTCTCACAAACTTTGATGTCTTAATACTCGCTAAATTTTTCACAAATGTAGTCATCATATAAAGAAGAAAATCAGCTTTTCAATGGTGTCCGTCAATGTGAAATATACTCAGAATACATTCAAGCATGAAAACTGAATTTTCAAATTTGCTCGTTGCAAAATGATTTTATACTTGTGTCCCTTCTTATGTCTGGCTCGCCATGGCGTGAATGGGAACTCTGGATTGTCATCAAATAAAAAGAAGAGAAAATATGCTTTCCAACCAATTACAACTTATTTTTCATAACTTGTTTAAGATATTGAAATATCTTCATCTCCAATCTCGGTTTCCGTTTTTTTCCTGGACACACTGATATTTTGTTGTACATTATTCAAGAATGGATAACTGGAAAAAAAT
This sequence comes from Eucidaris tribuloides, assembly GCA_001188425.1. Classification (NCBI taxonomy): domain Eukaryota; kingdom Metazoa; phylum Echinodermata; class Echinoidea; order Cidaroida; family Cidaridae; genus Eucidaris; species Eucidaris tribuloides. The sequence goes on from JZLH01S0149082.1 coordinate 22,689, forward strand.
ATTTTTGGTATGTAATTTTCTCAGAGTTTGTGTATATGGTATCACATCAACGATAAAAAAAATTTATTCAACTTTATTTCATACTAAATTGATCTTTTTTTATTAATAGTTATGAAACTTTTTCAGTCGGGATCAGAAACGCGCGTTTGGTCACTTGAATTAAGGTACAAATATCAGCATTTGACGTGCTGAAACAGAATGTGTTAATCGAATAAACAAAGATAAAAAACAATTTAGGCCTAACCGTAAATAAAAAAAACTGAGTGAACTCACATACAATCACTTGCAGTTCGTGCACATAGATTAGTACGTGCTATCAATTGGTTTCCTTTTACTTGCGGCTTATGGAATGGAGTTTTGTGGGTTTACGCTGAAATACGTTTCATAAAGATTTAGGGAGAACCAATTTCAGCGTTGTGAGAGGGACACGCAGCTACCAGTTTTAGGTGGAAGAACAGGTGGTCTGCGCTGTTCCTGATGTTTGAACCCCTCGTAAAGTGCACCACATGTCACAGTTAATTATATGATCTCATTAGTTTATACTTGTTGGAGCAGAATACTCGCTATAGTTGCAGGAGCTTGAAAGAACTTCTTTTCTCAAACATATGTACAAATTATATAAGAAACAGCAAGGAGCTTATATAAAAATGTCGTGAAAGTACAGTGGATATCACTCATAACCATCTCAGCTCATAAGATTGGCATATGGGGCACAATAATCGCTGGCACATCGGTTTCTTATTGCTCTAAATATAATATACCATAGACCCTCCAGACAAAGAGAATAACACGCAGAACAGCTGATCAAGCGAACACTAATTGTTCTATATTTGGACATGGACATCAGTTTAGACAAATATCATAGAGTACGATCTATCTATAGACAAACCAACAAGGAATTGAAATACTGAGCCGCATTTACAATGTAGGCAATTGATATGAGTCCAACATACCAAAGCAGAAATCACAACAAGGTTTTAATCTAACAAAATTATAATGACATGTTACTCCTAAATAATCCTCAAGATTACACGGACCAATACGATGAGAAACAAAATTAGTCAGAAAACTATTCTTGATACTAAATTTCTAAGATCGTGAACGTTCCACTAGAGTTATCGCAGTACTTCAATTCAGCAAAAGTTTATACTATATCTTGATCCCGCTTTAACTTAACGCGAGGGATCGGACTCAAAATAAAATCTGCAACCTCGTACTGTGACCGTGACGTTTAGATGAAAAAGTTGAGAACTCGCGCGAGATAGTCTCGCCTATTTAGCCACGCAGCCAAATTTTCACTATGTCTCCAACAGTTTGACAAATATTATTATGTTGCATGATTCGCTTTCTCGACTTTGTGCAAGTATTCCTGAGACAAAAATGGATCGAATGGAGTCTCTCTATTAGATGTTTATATTCTGAATCAATATAAGATACCTAACCACAATCTCGATCTGACTAACCTGGTGCTATAATACCATTGGACCACGAACGTTGTCAGCGAACTCGTCTAATAATTGAAATTATGTTACAAATTCCACACATGTGAAATTTATACTTTTCAGCTGAATTTTAAAAGATCATGAAAATTTTTAGAGAACATATAATGCAACCATTCCGTACACTGCGTTCACATCCGAGCTAGAGAATCATGGTACAGGAGTTCCAATTTTAGACGGCTCCCTGTCATACAGCGCAGCGTATCAAATAATCTCTTTGAATACAATGCGATAAAGCTCTGCGAACGATGCTTACCATCCACATTTGCTGGTTCGAAACTTTCACTTTTTCCAATCCTGTATGCTCTAGCTGTACACTCAATTCAACTCTCTCAGCTGGATCAGAATTATCCTATGGAAGATAAATTCCACTGTGTCGCCGCGTGTAAGTAGCGGTAACGGGGGGGCGGCCGAGTAGACCGACTCGGCTCAATGATATTATGAGTGTTTAAAACCAATCTCGCTTCGAGTTTCGGCTATATTTTACAGCATACTATACATCCAAAAGGTTAATAAATGTTAAGTGAACCGGCCTAGAGACCTGACTGTATATGGAGTCCAATTAATAATTAACATTTGAACATATCAAAATTTGAATAATCTGTGACATACCTTGTTACATACCATAAGATCAACAAAATTACCAAATCGCACAGCTCCACCGAGATGCATATGCTTACTTTATTTGAAATCACACATGATTACAAATCTAAATTAAAAAAACGACAAGAATTCATAATCTTTATTGGTGGAAATGACCCTTCATACACATCTTCACCAACACATAACAACAAATCATACACGCACACACAAACACACACATACACAAAAAAATCCCAAAAACTAATCTTGCTTTAAACATTAGTCACTACAACTACAACACAAAAACAACTATCTCAAATCATCTATCAGCATGCCCGACAATTACATTGTCAAACCCTTCTCATCCTTCACACATAATAAACATTTAAACCAGCACATACAGAGCACACGTAACATACACAAACAGACAAGTGTAAGGACAATATTAGTCATCTATTGTACTACATGCCCAACACACACCTTACTTGTGTGGTTGGCGGCCCTCCAGCCACAAGATCGCACAGCACGAGAGCCGAAGCAGCGTCAGATGAAAGAGTCGTGATCAGATTTTCATGACCATCAACCACGAGCACACACACACAACAACGCTATCTAAACGACAACACAATTGAGTCAACTATTAGCATACGCATATACAGTATTCAATATTAATAGTTTAATAGTTTCAAAGTATAATGACATTAGTATGTCATAACATTATACTACTATCAATCAACACACATCTACACACATCAATCACAACTATAAACACGAGCTCATCTAATCATCACAAACTACCACACACACAAACTGCGACCTCAACACAAACTAGACAATCTGCAGCTGATCATGCAATTCAATTTTCATTTGTCATTTAGATCAGATACCAACCTGTCTATTTTAAAATCACATGAACTAGATACACCTTTTCTTTTTTCATCATCCCTGCAAGGATCAGGCATTCAGAATAATTGAATGGAAAGAGCAATTGAACCCAAACACAGCACACCAACTCAATTGAATTAGAGCCGTGCACAATCTGTTCACGACAGACCACAACTAAAACCACAAACTCTGAATACTGCGGAGCAATTAACTATACTGATTTTTCAGACATTGATCTTAGCTTTGTATCTATTGATCAGATCATCACAAATATTGTGCGCTCAGTATTATTATGAAACTGATCATGCCTTATCACACATTGATACATTTGACGAATCCAAAAGTAAGAAACATATTCATGTATATGCATCGTGGTCACAAATTATACAAGAGCGTGACACTAGCTACGTCTCTGCACGAGACAACGACGGCGAGTATCAGGGAGCACGGAGACAAATTAAAGAAAGACGAAATATCTGTACGAAAAGATGAATAACTGATTGTCTTTCGGGTCCATGAGCAGATCGATATACTATATCATCACAAGGAACCGGATAGCTGCACCGGCCCAGTGCCTAGCGTAAAAGATCTCAGTGTATATTTCTCGGAGTGGGCGTAACAGAGTCGATCGCCTCTAAGCGAGAGTTTCGCCACATGGCTGGCTGAAGTCTCTTATAGGCGCAGCTCAGACATTAGTTCTAGAATTCTGGCTCGAGCCGCGTGCCAACTGAGACGATCACGAGAGAAATTTGAACAAATCACATCACTCCTGCCAAAAACCCAAGATTATGGAACAACGCTCTCAATGATTCACACAGCAGTAGCTAACACACGAAAATGCTCGCCCACTGCGCCATCAACTATTCCACCGTGCGTGAGTGCATCCTAGTTATGTTAGGCGCTCAACCTAGGTAGTGTACGAGATTTACGAGCCTGCCTGAAGCTATTACACTCCACCATGGTCATACAATTTACAATAATAATGACCAATTCCATACAATATGCGAGAATTACGTGACTATTTTATATTCACACACCCTATGTACATTCATGATTCCGTTATTATGTTCTGGTCGGTAAACCTTGCGCAATTGCGTCCAATGCAAATCAAGCATGATGACAGCGATATTCCATCTTTCATTGAACACTGCTCGCGCAATAACGCTACATTCTGTAATATATCTGCTGTTCATGAGAACGGAGACACTAGTACTACGACAGCAATTTTCATATGGTAGACGTATTACTAATTAGATTTCTAATTCTCACGAGCTCTGCATGAGCCGAATACTCGAAATACCCTGTACTGGCTATGCTCACTCCGAAAGCCGTGTAGTTCAATGGCTGTGAGACGGACTTATAGCAGACAAGGTCCAAAAATCTGGCACCTAAAAGTTTCAAGTGACGACCAGAATCATCTTGTTATATAACGAGAGAGAGCGCACACGTCACTCGAAAAAGTTCTGCAGCAATATTATTTGCGAGTATATTTGTCTTTACTATATCTCGTATTTGAAGGAAAAAGCGAAATAATTAAAAACGCAAAGAATCAATCAGAATAATCAATAGATTTAGTTTCGGTTCTTTCTTTAAATTAAAGCACTGAATCAGTAAGCAAGCCAAATCGTCTGCGCGCGCGGGGAACCTCCAAAGATCTAAATGCCGCTAGCTCTCTGTATATATGGTTTACATTACTATTATAATCCAAATACAGGTTACACGTGCACGTTAATTATCAAAAATAATAACGCCTCTTCGGAGTATGCGTCGGCATACGGGCTCGCACACCTAGACATACGCATTTAGGCCGATGCTGGTAACCGGGTACCAGGCGCGCGCGCCCAAAACTCGCGGGTAACGCCCCCCCCCCGGCCACCTATCCCCGAGCATTTCGGTATTTTATGAGTGGCAGCGAGTTAAAATACGACGAACCTGGCGCCCGGTAACGAACCGCACACTCGACGAGTAATTAAGACCGTGACGCACAGTAGAAACTCTCATGCACGACGACCCGCTAACCTCAGAGCACCTGCTGGACTACCGCAGACGCCCAGTGCTGACTAAAAAGCAGCGGTGCCTGGGCGCTGCCGCCCGTAACCGGCGAAATTTGGCTAAAATCTCGCCGCCCGGGTCCGCCGAAAGCAGCCAATTTTGTATTGTGACCACAATGTCAGCCCTCCTCAGCGTCTGCGCACAAGAGACAACAGCTAGATTTTTGTACTAAATTTGTCTAAAATCCACATGTATTTTTTTCTAATGCTTTTCATTTAAATAAAAAAAATAAACGGCAAAAACACAAGAGAAAAACACAATGGAAGTCCGAAGAAAAAAGCTGTTTGGTTAATGGCCAACATGGGCAACCACATAAATATAACCATGATTGCACAGTGAAAAAGTCCCGGCGGAAGCCCAAGTGGTCGCGCGCCAGTACCATTATATCTGGCAGGGTCCTCCGACACGCGGCGCCCACCGCACGATTTCTTACAAATCGTCCGATGGCGAAGTGGGGAAGCCAATCGCGCCGAAGTGTGTGTGTGTGTGTGTGTGTGTGTGTGTGTGTGTGTGTGTGTGTGTGTGTGTGTGTGTGTGTGTGTGTGTGTGTGTGTATGTGTGTGTGTGTGTGTGTGCGTGTATGTGTGTGTATGTGTTTGTGTGTACCTGTGTGCACAGAGCTAGCTGCAATTCGGTGACGAGCATTGGTAATTTTGTGATCTTATTGTATGTAACCAAGTTGTTCCAAGGTGTTAATATTAATGAACCATACGTCATCGGCCGAACGAGATTTAATATTAATGAGCCATACGTCATCGGCCGAAGTAGATTAAGGGGAATGAAACCCAGACATCTCACTGAATTCAGAGTGTACAGAACAATACAAGATGGAAAATAGTGAAAGTTTGAGCAAATTTGGTTGAACGGTTCAAGAGTTATGATTGTTCAAAGATTATTTGATCCTTGTTATGGAGAATCCTTAAATTGGCAACTCTACCCATTTTTCTGATGAAAGTGTGGAGAACTTCCCATTGGATTTGTACACAAATTTTCAATTATTTGCAGTTTTCTGAAGTGTCAGTTGAGAAAGTATCTAAATTCTTTCAGAAAAACATGTGGAATCATTTTTGCCAGGACATACTTGCACAACAAGCAAAAGCAAATCAGATATTTTATAAAAAGTGAGAATAAGTGAAAATTTGTGTGCAAAACCAATGGAGAGTTCTCCACACTTTCATCTAAAAAGCTGGTAGAGTTGCCAATTTAACAATCCTCCATAGCAAGGATCAAATAAACTTTGAACAAACATAACTCTTGAACCGTTCAACCAAATTTGTTCAAACTTTCACTAATTTCCTTCTTGTATTGTTCTGTAATCTTTGAATGCAGGAATGTGTCTGGGTTTCATTCCACTTTAATGAGCCTGCTGAATCTACGCTATATAGTCTAAACCCTTTCATTCTCTGTGTGCAGCTTCTGCTTTTCTTTTCTGAGGTTCCTGTTCAATTAGAAGCCTTTGCCCGAATTTTCCCCATGCCCATCATGCAGCAGCTGCTGCACGAGTTTACCTGAAACTCGTGCTCGAGTTCTCTTCCAACTCCTGCCAACTATAGCAGTTCTGCCAAAAGATAAAGTTTTCTGACTGTGGGAAAGGGAAACACCCGACAGACACCCCCCCCCCCGCTTTCCCCCAATTTTCTCCCAATTTTTAAAAACATTTACAGCCGTAACCCACAAAACTCCAACATTAGCAGAAGATGATCACGTCACATTGCACGACGGACGGGGTGTAAAAAAAATGAAACGGCAAGCTATTCTGAAAAACAACGAAAACTGCAATGAGTGATATCAGCAAAACATTGAAGTAGAGCGCCATCTAGTCTAACTCTGCGTAATTAAATAGGAGAATTTGTAGGTTCCATATGCCTCATAGAAAAATCCATTCAACCTAATGCAAGCCAAGATTGATAATTATGTGTATTTGAATGAAAAGCTTGGAAAGGGAGTGGATTTGATGGGGTGTTTAGTTGGTGTTGTAAGCAAGTGGTTTGACTGGGAAATGTATTTATTTAAA
>JZLH01S0149090.1:11308-30081 GCA_001188425.1 Eucidaris tribuloides
CGATCGTCGCAAAATTTGCATGCGCGTAGAGCCGAATGTAAACTACTATATAAAAAAAATATATTTTTTCAATTTTTTTAGTAATTATGCAAATAAGTGCATAAAATTATGTTTTCACATAATTTTTGGTGAAAATATTCTTTCTGATATTTCAAACAAGTGTCCACAACAAATTGTCATATCAGAATTTATGTATTCTATTGTTTCGTGAATTTCTTATGTATTTCTTTGTTTTTTCGACCTTTTTTGTTGTTTTTTCACTGAAATTTGTCGCAGACACTTTTAGAAGTATAAATATGCTAAAATAAAAAAATTGCAGCTATCGACAGTAAAATTATGCATATTTATATGATTCACAATAAACACAATTTGCATTAATTTTGTACACAAAATCACGTTTTTGAGCAATTTTGGGGCTGACATGCATGTGTAAAAAGTTGCGCAGCGTCGTAACCGTATGTCCAATTTTCGCGAAAATGGTCTCAAAAGATGCGCAAGACTTGAAAGTAAAAAGTCAGCATGCGACGCGGTCAAAACATTTTGTGTGGCGAAATAGTCACGAAATTCAGTCGGGGGGGGGGGGGGTTAATTTGACCCCCCCAGTAAGTATAGCGTTAAGTAGTACATGTACTAAATTTGGGAAATCTTGTGTTGGGCATATCTCACAAACACAACTTTCGTATCATGACCATCACAATAATCAGTGAGTAAACACAATGACATACTTGTATATTTTACTGATATTTTTTTTATTCATGTCCATAATTACATAAAGACAATTTGTAATTGTCATAAAAAATACCAAATTTATCCACTAAACAAGTTGCTTATAGTACTGCATCCTGATTACAAATAATTGGAATGTATACATATGCTCAGATTGCAATGTCTGGAACTTAATTGACATAATTTGCATACAATATTGTAGAGGCTACACTAAATTGCAAGTGCACATATGGTAAATACATCATACAATTTACAAGGACAATATGTTACTTGAATCCAGACCTTGCATAACTTGACTTCTATGAGTGAATATTTAGACATGTGAGTTAAATGGAATGTAAACAATTTACATTAATCAAATTAATTTATGAATTTAATTTCAAGACTTTATATTTCATTAAAATCAAACTTTTGATTAGGTCATCAATTACCTTTAACAGAAATTGCATATCCTGTTCTTATATAGTACATGTAACCACCATTGTCCAACTGACTATCAAAGTACAATTGTATATATCCATAGGCATACACATACGCAGGGGGGTGTTTGGGATGTTCAAATTTGAAATTTTTGGAATGTAGAATGAAACTGTTGTTCGACACTATCCTGTGTACGCCTATGTCCGTAAGTTATATACCTTTTACAAAAAATTGCTCTCTCTATTTTAAAAAAAAATATATAATACTTTCTTAATATACAGTAATAGTTATCTTGATGATTCATAAAAAAAGCAGTCATAGCTTTGCATAAATAATTTTTTTTCATTTAAAACAAAATAAATATCATTTGTACAATATTACTGGACACAAGAACATTCACACATCTATAAAACCATGATATGCAAAGTGATGGTAATCTTATAGTGTAACAATGTGAAAAATGACAAAAAACGAGGAAAAAACTTGTTACAACGGTACACAATCTGGGACTTATTTAGTTCTTGTAAGTTGTAACATATATTATAGTTACACGACTACAGGACTGCTACTCACGAGCACTACATGAAATTGCCATCCCATCAGTAATCAGATAGATAAGGGAAAGATAATTTCAACTGAAGTGAAATATACAAAAATGGACGGAAGAACCTAAGACACACAGCCACGGCACACACGAAAGACATTGACCTTTTTCATACTTATCATCTATATTTACAAATTCATTTAAAAAAGATCATACAGATCTAACACAATTACAACTCTTGCTTCTCTAAAGAGTTGGTAAGTTTAGGTAGATTAATATTATCACAGCAATTTCTTGTTTGCATCTATACAGGGTGGCCCATAAAGAATGCTACGAGTATGATCACTTATTTCTTCACCATCATCGGCAAAATGTCATTAATTTTTATTTCGTTGGTTAGAACGTTCTTTTTCCAATAAAATGATACCAAGATCATTGATTTTGAGTAAGGCGTTTTGAGTCTAGGGCCATTTTTCCGAGGCAATGTAATTTCCCAAATTTGCCAATTTTTCAACAGTGGCGGTCATACGAACGCCAAGATATTCTGACGTCTCAGCTTGCCATACCGGACAAACCGCGATGACAAAGGGCTGGAATGCCCTCGCTTTCATGAGGAAGACGATGCGAGCTACATCTCCATTGTCATCGTGGTTTGTCTGGTATGGCATGCTGAGACGCGAGAATATTTCGGTATTCTGATGATCACTGGAGTGTAAAAAATAGTAAATTTGGGAAACGACATTGCCTCCAAAAAATAGCCCTCAGATCCAAACACCTCAATCATAATTAATGATCATGGTATCATTTTGTTGGAAAAAGAATGTTCTAACCCATGAACTAATCACTAATGACATTTTGTGAATGATTTTGAAGAAATTAACGATCGCATCTGTAGCATTCTTTTTGGGCCACGCTGTATATCACAGATATACTTTGATCATCTAATTCATATTGAGAAGCATGATATATTATATACCCGTACAATCAATTGATCACAGTGTGTTGTTCATTTGCTCTTCATAATTAGTATTAAAGGTATTTAGCGTGATAGGGGTAGTCCTCAACTTGGCTGAAACTACCCTAGAATCAAGTAAACTATGCAAAGATTCTACTGTGAAAATCTTGTGGTCAAAGGTTGACTCATTCTAAAATAACTATAGTCAATTTCCCTTGTGGTAGGCACATGTGTTTGGTAGCTTTCTATGGGATTTATTTCTCTCGGACCTCAAGAGAAATAAAATACTGGTATGTTCATGCTTGATTCTCCTTAAGTACACAAATTTAAGACAAATCCTTCCAGCTGGGAGATCTCCTCCAGCTGGTGAATAGTTGGTATATGTTTCAACTCATTTGGTTCTTGAGGCATTTTCAAGTGTTCCCAATCATGCCATTTAACCTTTAAGAATCTAGAAAATGGATAATTGTGAATGTGTCATCACTTTATTTCAAATATTGCTGCAGTGAACAAGTTTCGAAGTGTTGTGCAACTCAACTTCAAACAGCTACTAACTGCTTAGACATACATGATGGAGGAAAATGTGTACGAAATTTGTTGATAAATGTACATCCTTTCTAACACAGTAACATGATTTTCATTCTAATGCTGTCACACTGACTAAAAAGTTATAGTGAATTCTGTGAGGTTAATTAACTTTGAATCATTAGATATCCACAAAAGTATAGAAAATGTATTATGCTTCTCATTTGACACAAGTCTGTGATTAAAATACATTAATTTGTTGGAAAATATCCAACATAAATCGACCAATTTATGAATAATTTAGTTAAGGCTGTTCCTCTACTATGTTAAAGTGTAATGACAAATGAAAGTGCAATCATAAGTTTCATTGTTGTGGCACTGACGGTTTAAGTGTTATTTGTAGTGCATCAGTGACACATTAAGAGCATGGGCAAAAATGTCTAAAAGACCTAAATTTCATAAATTACACTGCGAAAACCAAATGATTTTCTGTCTTTTGGAAAATTTTAGGGGTGGCTGTCCCCTCTGCCCCTCCCCCCCCCCCCTTAGTGCCACCCCTAATTAAGAGTTAAGCAATACTGATACATGTATTATCCCTAAACTGCATAATGTAAAACTTGTATCCATAACATCCACTACCTTGGGCAAGTAGTAATAAACTGCATTAATTTATCAACCTTCAAAATATGCACGTAACCCTATACACCAAACTTTGTTGTAAGGCTGAGTCATCCCGTTTAATAAAATTTCGGTGTAAATGGTGCTTGTAAACTGGCGTTTTTAGTTTAAACGATTTTTGTCAAGTCGGCAAGTCGCTAAAAAAAATGTTGAGAGTTCGTTTTTGGGGGTCAAATTATTAGCGCAAATATTAAGTTCCGTATTGCGCCAAACAGGATCGCCAGGAGTTCCTTTTCAAGGATCAGAAATTATTAGTGTGAATATTAAGTTCTGTATTAAAAAGAAATTGTGGAGTTTGATTTTGAATGTCTTGTTTTAGAATAGGAAAAAAAGGGTAAAAATCGTGTAAACGTACATGGAAATTTGTAAATGTTTACACCCTCTGACGGGCGTGTAAACGGTAAACGACTGTCGTGACTCAGCCCTAATTGGTGGAGTCATATATTTGCATAAAAACTTTCTGTACAATGATAGTTCATTGCATATATGTATGTTTCTGTCTGTCCCTTGCAGTGCACTGTATCATACATATCCTAGCTAATATCAACTTCAGTTAGTCAAATTTTACTCAAATCTTATGAAAAACTAGCAATTTGCTGTCACATGATCAAGCATTTCGTAGTTCTTTTGGTCTGTATTTTAATGTCCTCTACCTACACACCAAGAATTATTAAAATCTGTCCAGTATCTCTTAATTTACTGTGTGGAAACCAATTTGCATATTTCATGACCTATGACCTTTCAGCTTTCGACCAAGAGAACTCCAAATTTGTACTTGACTTGTATTTCCGTGCCATCTACCCACACACATAAAAAAATATCAAAATCTGTTCAATATTTTTGAAGTTATCATGTGGAAACCAATTCATGTATACATGTATAATGAGCTGTGACCTTTGACTGTTCATTTGCATACTCCAAATTCAAACCTGACCTGTATTTTACTGTCATCTACCTACACAAAAAAAATCTTGACATCAGTTTAACTTTTTTAAAGTTATCACAAGGAAACCAATTTGGGGGACGGAAGGAGGACGGCTTCACTAAAGCCAACTCCAGACTTTGTCTGCGGGGGCAAAGAAAGGTCAAAGATATATTATGTAATCTGAAAATAAATGACTTGTGTCATTTTGATCGAATCACATCAGGAAGTCAGATTAGTTTAATAGCTTTGCCAATTCAAATTCTGAAAGCTTTGACACTTTACTCAAGTAAGAACTGGAACTGGCCTTATTTTTACAAAAACTGACTTCCAGCCCCAAAAGCTTTGTGTGAGGTGAAGAATTTAAGAATCCTCACATTATACAGAATTTTTAGCTCATTTACGAGATGAACATACTTTAGAATGTTCAAATTCAGAACAAAGACTTTAAGGATTAGGCACCACTGACAGGGCGGGCAGCTTTATCATCCATTCACCACATCATAGCAGCTTTGATCTTCTTGTACGAGTTGTCTACGTCTTGAAGGCACTCATTGGACTGCGCTACGGAGTGTTTGATCCGTGCTCTGTTCGTGTCCACTGCGTCTTGGATCCGGCGTAAGTCGCGGGTGGTCAGCGGATTTTCCTGAGAGGCATTTTGTACAGCCACCTGACATCTAGCCACGATCTTGACGTCCAGCTCTTGAAGGTCTGAGATGGCTGAAGGACACTTGTGAAGAATGGTCTTGCTCGCTACGGCAACCTACAATCACAGAATAAACCACAAGACAGACAAAACCATTATAGGTAGATATTCTCAAATAAAATGTTTGAATTATTATCCTGATTACAAGAGACAAACCAGCTACTCCTGAAAATTAAGATTTCCCAGTATCAGAAAATGCTTTCATAAATATGGTGATGATACCCACTTAACTATAAGGTGTTCATTTCACATTTTGACTACACATTCGCACATAAGTCGTAATTCATTTTTGTTCTCATGAAGTCCTTTCCTCATACATTTTTGTTGAAAAGAAAAATACTGACATTACCAATTTGATAAAGATTATTTTCTGAACTTTCTTTTCTGCTTTGTGCCCTGTGACTTAAATCTATTTTGATTCTTGCGCATCCCCATTTTGCTTTCTTTACTGAAACTAAGTTCACACAGACAATAGTAAAGGTTTCAGAAACTGATTGCCCTTTAAACCCATATAATTTTTTTTCCTTCACATTTTTACAATTGAAATTCCCAGTTTAGGCACCATACACCAGTGTTATGGTCAAATCCAAAAGTTCAGAGGCTGAGACCACCCAAAACACTTCCTTTTTGTGGCGTTTGTACAGGTGATTCACACCGAGCTTGAGGGCGAGGCCACCAAAAATTGGCCTCAAGGCCAGCCTGGACTACAACACTGCCATTGACCGAGGAAGCTATTTTAAAAGGCAGCTAAGTTCATGCACTGAGTTCTTACCTCCATATGGAAAGTTTGTAGAAGCTCTCTCATGTCCTCTGATTTCTGTTCCTCCTCCATAATTTCACCTTGGATCACCAGTTGTATAAAACCAGCATCATCTTGTGTCTGCAAGAAATATCAACCAATTAATGGATAAAAATAAGAAAAAAACTCTTAACGGATATTTTGTATAGGCAGATGTTCCGGAAAAAAATTGACTACATTAACATACTCCTATTAATGAATGAAAGGTTTGCTGTTCATATCTATTTGTTCCTGCAGGGGGCTAAAGAATATTAATGACCTGAGACATACGGAATGATTCTCAGGCATTTGTAACCAAGTAAACCGAATACATGCTGTTACCCCACTTACCCAGTGCCCGGTAGTAGTGCCACTGACCAGATATCAGTAGGTTTCAGGTGTAAGTCATGCTGGTTAGTATTTTTTTTTGAGTCATTAAAAATAAAAGATCCAACATTTGATCTAATTTATCGTTAATTTGCTAATATCAAGAAGATCAGCAAACCTTATTCATATAACACACATAAACACAAATACACACATGCACACACAAACACCCCCCTTCCCCCCCCCTCCACACACACACACAGGGACACACATACAGACATACACACCGGACACTCACATGCACATATGAACATATGTGACCTCTAACTTTATGCCCTGTCCCAGGGACAGGGTTATGGGGAAGGAGTGCCTTACCCAAAGACAATACCACCATGGCTTGGATTTGAACCATGGATCTCTTAATTGGGAAGACAAGGTCTTAACCACTAAGCTACATCGCCTCACTTCAACAGCCCCCCCCCCAAAAAAAAAGATTTGTTTTCTATCCCGATCCATAGCTGGTTTGAGCCAGGCTCCTTGGCTCGGTTGCAGCCTGATAGACTGAGGGTCTAATAGACCGATTTTAGCGACCATAATTTTTGCACCCCAAAATCTGCTCAAGGTTGTTTTAATTGGGCAAATTGCATTCAAATGAAGAAAGAGAGAGACAACTACATGCAGGAACTATACAATCACACATATTAAAGCCACAGCTAACAATGATCACAGTTTCAAATATGAGCTACATAATCCTCCATGCTCTAAGTGTCTTTGATAAGGTCTGAAAATGAAGCCCTGAAAAAATTGTATTTCAAAATGATTTAGTGCTTTAAAAAAGTAAAAATCTACAAGCACTCAAGTTGACCAGATCCACCTGACCAGATCCACCTGCCCATTTCCTCCCGTACACTTTCTGTGTATAAATCTAGGCTATTTTATCCTCCACCGGAGTGGAAATTGTTCATTCATGCATATCTTACCAGTGGAAAAATAACTTTCCAAACTTTTATACCAGGGTTTGCCGGTAAATACCGGGCGGTAAATACCAGGCGGTAAATACCGGGTGGTAAATACCGGTTGGTAAATACCGGTTGGTAAATACCGGTATTTACTTTACCGGTAAATACCACCTTGCTATTTTTGACAAAAACGGGATAAAAAAAGTTATTTCTTGAAAGATAATAACTCAAAAATGTAGAGACAAAATACAACAAAAAACTAACTTAACTGATGGTTGGAACCTTGGAACTCATTCTGATTGATTGGACAAATTTTCTACACAGCCAAATCAATACTTAAAGTACGAAAATTTTAAAATCACCTGCTTTTATTTTAGAAATTGTTTTCAATCATTTCACTCGGCAAATATCTGAATTGTTCCATAAGTCCAGAACACTTAAACAGCATATCCCACATATATATAAAAATATTGATTTTGTCCCTGTATATTCAGCAAGATGAGGGCCGCACTCCACAAAAAAAGCTACATGTAACACCTGAATAATGTACAGTGCAGTTCTGTACAGTATGTGAAATAACACTGAACTAAATTATCAAAATTGAAAAGAGGTTTTTAACAGTCTTTTCTTATCAGTTCAAGGTGGATTTGTGTAAGAGCCCAAATGAAGGGCATGTATGGCCTTTTAAGTTGACCTTGTACAACTTCAAGAGTACACTACCAGGTATCGCCAACGTATTTCCCAGTATTTCCCAGGTATTTCCCAGTATTTCCCGTCTTGGTGGGAAATGGTGGGAAATACAGGTATTTCCCGGGAAATTGCCAACCCTGTTTTGTACTCTAGGATGTTTATTTGTCCATTTAAACACTACTATGTAGCTCAGATATCAAAGTTTGACAATTTTTTCTTAAATTGATGCTCCACAATATTAGCCTATTAGTTTAATACTTACCACAAGTTCTAAGTTGTCCTTTATCAGAGAGGCCTTGAGGCCACCGATGCAGTCTTCAATCGAGCACTTGGGTGCCTCGGGAACCATCTCGGCCTCCATGCACTGACCTTTGAACCTACGGAGGGCCTGACGGTATGCCAGCCTGGCCTCATGGATGATGGACATGTGACGGTTACAGTGGTTGAAGAGGTCATCCAGCTGGTGAAATAAAATAAAGACATCAAGAAAGATTATAGACAGGGCTCTACACCAGCACTTGCCCGAGGAAAGTTAACTTTCATTTTGGGCAAGTAAAAAAATATCAGTAACTGAAAATATATAGGGAAAAAAAATGTAAGGAGAAAATGTCCAAAATATGTTGCCCCAAAAGTGAAAAATATGTGTGAATTTGTCTGAAAATGAATGAAACTTTGACTTTATCGCAAGTGTAAAGCATATGGTGAAACAATTTGTTTGCAAAATCATGAAAAAAACAGAGGTTTTTAAATAATATGCACAAATGAGACATCAGAAATAAACAAGCCAGCAAATATCATCAGAGAATCACAATTATCTGAGTGCCTCCCCAATGTTCTTTTGTAGAAAAGGATACCGCGAATGGAGAATGGCTTCAATGCTGGCCATCGAGTTAAAACACTGCTAATGCGCAGGTCAACTCAAAGGTAAAATCTGATTAATTTTGGTTGCAATGATGGAATGGCAGTAGCACTGCTGATTTGGAGTTTTTTGTAGAACTGTTGGCATTCATTCCAAGCATTTGTGTCCCCTGTGAAATATCTATTTGTGAGACGTGAAAAATATATTTGTATAGTGGCAAGTGTATATTTTTGGCAAATAGATATATAGAGAAAAAAAAATGAATTTTGTGTAGGGAGAAAATGTCAAAAAGTGTTGCCCCAAAAGTGAAAAATTGTGTGAATTTGTCGAAAATGAATGGAAACTTTGAACTTTATAACAGTTAAACATATGGTGAAACAAAATGATTGCAAAATCGTGGAAACAACAGACATTTTTAAATAACGCACATTCTAACATGCACAAATGAGACATCAGATACGAACGGGCCAGCAAACATCACCAGAGAATCACAATTATCTGAGTGCCTCCCCAATGTTCTTTTGTAGAAAAGTATATGCAATATGGAGAATGGCATCAATGCTGGCCATGACTACAACACTGCTAAATGCCCAGTCAACTCAAAAGTAAAATCTGATCAATTTTGGTTGCATGATTGGAATTGCAGTAGCACTTCTGCATTGTACAAATCACATATCGTCTTTTTCCTTAGATGTCGCAAAGCCATTTCACATGACAGAAAGGAAACAATAAGGAATATAGCATAAGGAAGAAGGAACATTAATTCAAACAGGAGCCCCTACAATAAACAAATTAAAACAAGTGTGATAATTCTTTCAAGCTTTCATGAGATGTTTAAGGCCACTAATCCTGCAGTTAATGGAAATGTATCAACTCTATCAGCGTGTTTCTATAGAGCCTACCGTATTTATCCGGATAAAATTTAACCGACTAATAGCGGAGAGCGTGTGTTTCTATTGGATTGCATTTTCCGCAAAGCACGATCTATCCTACCGGGATCATACGATTACCGGCTAAGAGTCCGTTGACCTGGGTTGCCGCTAGATATTGTGGGACGCGCTAGGTCAAATTTATGCTCAATCAAACACACGCGCGCTGCAGCCAGGGGTCAGTATTCCGATCACTTGGTTTTGTTGATTTCCGGTTGTTAACCGGTTGATACCGGTTGCTGGCTGTTTCTATTGACGTCTTACGGTATAGCTCTCAGCTATTATCCTGCAAAAAGCAGGATAAATACCGGCTAAACTTTCTCCGCTAAAAAGACGGATAATGGCGGAGAAGGTCTGTTTCTATTGAGATCTTTTACTCCATTAGCCAGTTCATTCGGTAAAACAACCTTCAATAGAAACACGCTGTATGTGAAATACTGAATCTTGGCGGCAACAGGTTAACTAGGCATAGGCACACACTTATCAATGAACCCTGTGCATCCCCACACCAAGTCATGCATTTACATATTCACCTCTTTGATGTTGGTTTTCTCCAGCGGCTCAAAGGCCTTGGGATCCTTCTGCTTGGGCTTTGACCTCTTGACCTTTGCCCTTTTGACCTGCACAGCGGCCATCTTGTCCAGCGTCTTGTCCTTCAGTTTGCGTTCCAGCAGATGTCGGATGAGGGCTTGAATGGCAGCATGCACCCCGCCATCGGGATTCTTTGCTGACACTGCCACACTGTATGATGTGATAACATGTATCGGTACATCAGTTACAAGCACGCATTGACTTTAACCTTTCATTTCTATCAAAGGGCAGTGACATGATTGGGAGAAATAAAAAATGCCTTTAGAACCAAACAAATATAGCAAAGATACACCAGCTGGAGTGGATATCCTGCCTGGAAGGATTTGTCTTGAGTGTGTTACTTAAGGAGAATCGAGTATGAACATATTAGCAGTTAAATTCTCTTGAGGCCTGAGAGAAATAAATCTCATAGAAAGCTACCCAACAGATTTGTCTATCACAAAACATACTGATGGAAGTTATCTTAAAACAAGTCAATTTTTGACTACAAAAATTTCACAGTAGAATCCTTACATATTCTTCTTGATTCCAGAATAGTTTTACCCCAAGTTGAGGACTAACCCCAATCATGTCATTTACCTTTAACAAGAATCAAGCACGAATATACCAGCACTTTATTTCTCTCAAGCCTCAAGAGAAATAGATCTCATTGAAAGCTACCCAACAGATTTGTCTGTCACAAGACATACTGATGGAAGTTATCTTAAAACAAGTCAATTTTTTACCACAAAAATTTCACAGTAGAATCCTTGCATATTTTTCTTGGTTTCAGAATAGTTTTACCCCAAGTTGAGGACTAACCCCAATCATTCATTTACCTTTGACAAGAATCAAGCATGAACATATCAGCACTTTATTTCTCCTCAGCCTTGAAATAAATAGATCCCATAAAAAGCTATACACAACAGATTTGTCTGTCAAAAGCATAATAATGGAAGTTATTTTAAAATGAGTCAACTTTTGACTTCAAATTTTCACAGTAGAATCCTTGTATATCTATTCTAGAATAGTTTTACCCCAAGTTGAGGACAACCCATTACCGAAAAATCTCACGCTCTGAAACACTTCGATTATAGGAGAGATTGCTGCAAAATAGAAAAGTTGGGGCCCTGCTCTCTGATAATGTCAAAATCACGATATGTAACTATACAAAATTTTCAGTTGGTTTGATGGTGTTATGTCCATCATGACAATACTATGATTTGTGAAAGATTGATGATCGACCAAAATAAAAAGTTGGCCTTTAAGGAACATGTACTTAAGTGGATTATTTCTTGAAGTTGTATGAGATGGAAGAATATCACATTTAATCACATATTACCTGCCAACAAAGCCATGTTTTTCGGCGCATTCCTCCAGAAACTGAATTTCTGGTGGAACCTCTTCCACTTCCTGTTGCTCCTCGTACTTCCAAACAGCTATCTCTTTCTCCTCCGAAATCCTCCTATCCTTCTCTCCTCCATCATCCAGGTTAGAATCTTCCATCTTGGCGGGGTTCTCAATCTCTCTATCCTTCTTCTCCCCATCTGGGGTGTCTCGGCCTCCTCCTCCTCCTCCATCACCACCACCACCTTCATCATCATCTTTCCTGGGCATGTCACTGCTTTCAGCATCCTTGTTATTCTCCTCTATCAACATCTTCTTCTCTGCGTCTTTGGACTGGTCAGCATCTTCGGTTTCATCTTCTTGTACAGCTTCCCTCTCTTCAACCTAAATTCAAAGAATGGCGATAAATACATCTCAGCGTCTGTTAAAAGGGAATTTTACGCTTAATTTGTTTATCTTCTTTTGTCCTATTTAGATATTTGCACTCTATGTTGTCACATGAGATCTGTATTTATAAGCTTGTTCCACTCTTTTGTAGTTAGTTTTGCCTAAATTACATACTTTGTGCTCAGATTGAAATGTTAACCCACTGGAAACTAAATACGAGTTAACTCGTGTTGGGGTCTATGGAAACTGTATGTTATACTGAAATCAAATCGTCTCCAACAGGTTAAGCACTCTTATACAGTCAACTCTGCCTGAGTCGAATTTCTTGGAACTAAAGAAAATGCTTCGACTTAGATGAAATTTGACTTATAAGGGGTCAAAAACAATAGAAAATAAAGGAATGGGACCCAGTAAAGTTCTTCGACTTAGGCGATTATTCAACTTATGCGACCTCGACTTATGCAGAGTTGACTGTATTTTAGTTTTAATTTATAAATTCTTGCTTGTCCATTGCTCATTTAAATAGGCCTTTACCCGTTCTGGAGATTTAATCCTAACCAGTTAATGTATACTCTCATTATATGACCTGGCTTAAATATGTTGAATAGTTATGAGACTCAGCTCATTCTACATCTCCATGGTTAGATCGTGGCACGCTGTTTAATTGTCATACACTGTACTCGCTGCAGTTTTTTATCTGAGGCTGATGTTGAGGCCAAATTCTGGTGGCCTCGGTCTCGGTCTCAATCCAAATTACCTGTACAAACCCTATGGAAATATTGTATGTTGTGGTGGCCTTGGTCTCGGAACGGACTTCTGGTCTCTGATAAAACACTGATTCAGGGTGTCATCAGGATTATATCACAATACAAATACATGATACAACATAAACTTACCAAATCGTATTTGTTACCCAAGAGGAGCACAGGTATTGTGGTATGGTCGGCCGGTTCGTAGTCTGTCACGACCTTTGACCCTTCGGGTGTGGTGACTATTCGTTTCTTTGAAACAACAGCATGGTTCAAGATATCTTGCTTCCAGGTACCAGCTAGTTCTACGTTCTCTCTATCAGCAATGTTTACTACGACTGCAATGAAATGAAAAAAAAAAAACCCCACAGGTTACCTAATGATACTAGGTTGTTTAGAAATAATAGTTTAACTTATTGATAACAGTAACCGGGTGAGTTGGCTGAGTGGTAGAGCGTCTGCTTCTGGTCCGTGAGATTGCGGGTTTGAATTCGGGCTCATAGATAGGTCATACCAAAGACCATTACAAGGACAACGCAAAGCGTATCATCCCCTCGCTGGATACAAATAGCATATATATAGCATATGTAATGAAGCGTACTTTGCCCTTAGGCCTACATACTTGAAGATCAAGATCTGTTTAACATTACTATGGTCCTGGAACGGAACATGTAATTAGCTGTTCTTACATATTTAATGAGCTATGACCTTTGACCTTTGGCCTTTGACATAAATGTACATAATCCAAAATCAAACTGTATTTTGCATGTATGTACCTTTATACCAAATTTCATTAATATCTGTCAAACATTACTAAACTTATCAAAACGAAACCATATTTTTGAATATGCAGGATTTACTATATTCACATATTAAATGAGCTATGATCTTTAACCTATCAGTACACACTCCAAAATCAAACTTTCATTGTATTTTGATACTATGTACCTTTCAAGCAATTTTTATTAAAATCCTTTAAACATTATTAAAGTTATCGAACAGAAACCTATTTTTGTATTTAATGAGCTTTGACCTTTAACCTGTTATCTACATACTCCGAAATTGAACTTGGGCTGTATTTTGATATCATTTACCTTCATACCAAATCTCATGAAAATCTGTTAACGGAAACCATTTACATGTACATGCTACATTTACATGCTATTTTCGTTATTTTTGAGCTATAACCTTTGAGCTAGCTACCCTCCGAAATCAAACTTTGGCTGTATTTTGATATTGTGTACCTTTATACAAAATCTGTCAAATATTAGTACAGTTATCGAACGGAAACCAGTTTTCACATTAAACAAGCTATGACCTTTGACCTTTGAGCTACACCCCCAAAATCAAACTTGGGCTGTATTTTGATATCATTTACCTTCATATCAAATCTCATCTAAATCTGTCAAATACTATTTAAGTTATCAAACAGAAACCAGTTTTCTCATTTAATGAGCTATGACCTTTGACCTTTGAGCTACACCCTCGGAAATCGAACTTGGGCTTTATTTTGATATCATGTATCTTCATACCAAATCTCATTGAAAATCCATCAAACATTACGAAAGTTATTGAACGGAAACCAGTGTTACGGATGGATGGTGGTGCTACTACATGTATATCCCCCTCCGATCTCGTTGGGCGAGGGGATAAAAACAGTACCTACTGCCTCTAGCTTGGCACTCAGATTTCTAGATGGTGTAGGGAGTAAAACGCATTGGACTACCAGAGGACTAACCCCCCACTGTAGTCAAACTGTCTTGTGCAGCCATATTGCCTAAGGTTACTGAAACGGAGATAGGCACCGCCCATGTTCCAAATAGGAGCAGAACGGGTTTAACTTTAATTGACAATTAGTTATAGGACCCAGATCAGTTAACAGTACATTTGACATACAGAGTGTTCCTTTTCTTTTTTTTCTGCAGTCCTTTTCCCACCACATACACAAATTTGTAAAACACACACAAAAATGACAAACAAAACTAAACACTAAACTAAAATTGTTTCAAACAGATCAATAAATCTTTTGATTGAAGACAAAATAGCAAAGACTCTTTCACAGGGTAAAGGATATTTGTTTTCGTTTCTTCTTCTTTGTTTGTAAATAAAAGCAGCATTCACAAATAAGTTTGAACCAACAAATGGCAATATTCCAAGCCAACTCTCTAAAATTTTAACAGAAGTATCATCAGATTCACAGATTCTGTAAAGTGTGTTTCAATTTCAAACTCTCATCAGCACTTTGTCTTACCTATGGCAGCATCCACATCTTTGTAGTAACTTTTTCTAAGGTCCATCTCCTCCCGGCCAGGCAGGTCCCATATTGTCACTGACACCACCGTGTGCTCAGGGACATTCAACTTTTTAACAACATTTTCTGTTGGGAATAAAAAAAAGAATAGAATTAATTATAATACAAAGAATACAGTTCATTATAGGCTTGGCATTGAAACATGTGTACTTCTCAGAAAAAAAAAAGATATAACTAGTGAAGTTTGCTTCACTTGAATCCTGGAGACCCCACAAATCACTTTGATGTGAACAAAATATGAGTTGTACACTGTATTTTGTACAATTTTGTATGACAGAGATGAAGATATAGGGAAATGGAGGCTAAATGTATTGTATGATTGTACTAATGCAGACAGGCAGAGAGAAAAATGGAAATTTTGGACATGTAAACAATGATCAAGTTGACAAGCAGCTTGCAGCTTAATCCTATTGGGATATTTTAAACATTTCTAAGGCAAATTTGTATTCAAGAAAAAATTCTTCTCATTATTTTTTTTAGCAAATTGGGAATGTGAAAATATTTCAGAAGGGCAATTATTCCACTTGCACAAGGTTGACTTACAAACGTGAAGTTATCTGTATCTTCAAATGTGACAGCATTGCAAATTAATTAATTGCAAATACCATGTGTAAAACTGTGATTGCTATTGACTGTGCAATGCCGAAAGTTGCAGAACAGCCGACTGCTGAAAAAAAAACAGATTTCTGCAAGGGATAAATAAGGGCGTGCAGGTCTAAAATGCCCACATTGCACTCAAAATTGATACCATGTGGGGGAAATTTGGTACTTTGATCCTTACCTATGCTGACGGTTGTTGTCTGTCTGTAGCTGTAATCAAACTGATTTTTAAAGTAGCGTAGGAACACACTGGTTTTCCCTGTCTCTGCATCGCCTATTGAGAAAAAGATTAAAACAAAATCAATTTCAAATCTTTAGTCCTCAAGAGATACATGCGTATATGCGCCAATTGTACATGTATTATTCCTGATATAGTTTTTGACAATTAGCCAATATTGGGTTATTTTTTAGTTTCAACCTTCTGTAGGTGAGCAGTAGAGCTAAAGTGCATGTAACTGTACAATTTTCCCATTATAAATGAAGCATTTCTGCATTTGGACTGTGAACAAAGCTCCTTATCTTTTATCTGTATACTAGATACATAATGCCTGGTCTAATAAAAGACACTATAGTTGGTGATGCTTTGTTTTTATTTTGAACTTAATTTAGTATTCTATTAAAATGTCTCTAAATGCCATGTACATTTTTTCGTGTGAAATGGGTAAAGCACACACAGTTTGAATGTATTTGTTGATATCTATTGTTTCTAAATATATAACTTCACAAAATGCATTTTAATTTCAGCAATCTTATCAATGTTAAAGTAAAAGATATTTTGTTAGAAAGGGCACATACTACAACTTTGGAACACAACACCTTTGGCCAATGTAAAAGGTTACCGCTGTTTGAAACTGACATTTACGCAACAAAAGTTGCTCAATATGACATTGTCCAACTCGCTATAATAATTTAAGAGTGAATTTAAATTCAGTCTTACCCACAAGAACTATCTTGAAACTTGGTGTTTCTCCAATGCCTGGTTCTAGGGCTGCAATGAGAGATGGGTAAACAACATGACATTTTAATAGTGTACTATAGAGTCAAACTGGATATTTTGATTTTTGAGCCATTAAAAAATGGAGGGATATTATGTGAGAAATTTTCATATAGGCCTACTCATAGTGAAATATAAATTTTTGCTTGAACCTTCACTCAGCAAAAATGCAGCAAGTGGGCTGGGACATGTGCATGACATGCATGCCTACGACGATGCCCAGTAGCACCCGTAGAGTCTATGGGGTAGTACAGAGCAAAAGATGCTGTATAACCCCATAGCTCGGCAATCGTTGCAGGATCATCCCTCATCACATTGTGGGACACCCTTGCGCCGGTCATCCGCATTGCACGGCAAAAATCGCACCCGCTCCTCATTGATACCAATGGCAATGCTTGAACTAGCACACTTGTCCGTCTCACTCACAGGAGTCGTAGCTTGACTTTGTGTACGATTCTTTTACACGGTCAAAAATTGTATATCTGAATAGATATGTGACATATTTTCAGCTTTAATGAATAAATCCACATCACACCTTCAGTTCAGGCATGAACATTTGGTTCAAAACACTTTTGTTTCTGAAATAAAACAATCCTAAAATCAGTGCCGGATTTTTGGAACCCTTTCCCTAGCCGAACCGACCCGAACGTGAAGCGTTCGGGTCTTATGGGTTGGTATCCAATTTGCCAAAATGAGGTGAACTTCCTGACATGGGACAACTCCAGACCCCAACAAAAAACAGCAATACTCACCAAAATACGTCTGCTTAGTTATAGGAAAGATAGTTACAATTATTACCGGAAGAATCAAATTTAGATCAAGTTCAATAACTGGGAAAATTTACGTTTTCCTCGCACATACTTTTGACTTGAATCCGGGATTGAATCGGCCTCCACAACGCTAACGTTACCGATCACCAGACGCATGCGCATTGCAACTCGATCGCTCCCCGATCATGCCAATATGCATACATACCTCTGTGGGGCCGGGCACTGCAACGAAGTGGCAGCGTCCTCGGGGTTACCCTTTCCATGCTTCCACACATGAATGAACATTTACCAAGAGGAGAATACAGACAGATTTAAAGGGACGCGCCGCTCGTAATCCATGTACGTTTATTTACCTTACGCTTGCCCTTATTGCAAGGCAGTGCGTAACACTGAACTCTATGCTACGTAGTGTAGAGTTCAGTGGTGCGTAACAACAATCGTGGAGCTGCGAACAGAATTGCCGATGAGGGTCAGTTGGGCTTAGTTCGCCTTTCTTCGGGTGAATACGTGCTGCATAGGGAATTGTACACAATTCGTGCGCGCTCGTTTTCCGAAAGTATACGGGCATTCCGAATATTACCCGAGTCGGGCCAGGTTCAAACGCCCACGACTTGCGACTTTACGGTCCCTTTAAGGGGTAATACTAATAGAATTTATTGCACTATCCCCTTGCTTGTTACTTGTGTGGGTGGTCTGTCTTGGACTTGGTTCAAAACAGTTTTGTTTCTTGTCCCATGCACATGATTGAACATTTACCAACAGGAGAATACAGACAACTGTAAGGAGTAGTCAGTGAGGGTCAGTTGAGCTTAGTTCGCCTTTCTTCGGGTGAATACGTGCTGCATAGGGAATTGTACACAATTCGTGCACGCTCGTTTTCCGAAAGTATACGGGCATTCCGAATATTACCCGAGTCGGGCCAGGTTCAAACGCCCACGACTTGCGACTTTACGGTTCCTTTAAGGGGTAATACTAATACTAATAGAATTTATTGCACTATATTCCCCTTGCTTGTTACTTGTATGGT
>JZLH01S0149101.1:0-11642 GCA_001188425.1 Eucidaris tribuloides
AAAAAAAATCCCGACATCTTGCCATCATTGAACTACAAAGCAAAAGTATTCAAACTGGTTTATGTATTTTAAGCTGACCACTTGGTAGGGCAGATAACTTGCTAATATCTATATCTATATCTATATCTATATCTATATCTATATCTATAGGCCTATCTATATCTATATCTATACATTATGTACATGTATATCTCTGTGTCTATCTCTATCTACGTATACATCTATATCTACACCTGCTATATCCAAAGCTACATGTACATCTACATGCAGTATATCTATATTATTACGTATCTATATTACTTTCTTACCAACGTGCATGCATGAATCAATCAATCAATCAATCAATCAATCAATCAATCAATCAATCAATCAATCTATCTATCTATATTTGCATATAAACATGCATCGTGAATACAAACATACTTATATACACATACATACAATATGCACTTTTTTAATAACTCTGGGAAAGTTAATAAATTGAAGAAAGGCTAATGCATACCAGAAGACAAAGTACCACGTTAACTTGATTTGTAATTTGATATTGAGAGGTGTTTATCTACCTTTTATGACATCGTATCTAAAATCAATTTGATGGAACGTAACTAGATTGCCAATACTCCTTTTTCGTCCTTAACATGTTGTTCGTAATTTTACCAAAAGTTTTTCTGTCATTTGGGGATTTATTTGATTGATAAGTATAATCATGTAAATCAACACAGATCTACACACATCGTTATGTCAAAACATTCTATTACACTTGACTGTTGCTCATGAATGCAGAAATGAGCTGTTATAAACTGCAGCCGCCAGCCAACAACGCCATATACAAGCAAAAGACAAAATTTACACGAGATGATACAAAAGTTCACTGTTACACTTAATAGATAAATACATACATGAATACAAAAATAAACAAAAAAATACATAAAGATATAAATAAATAAATGAATGAATAGATAAATAGATAAATAAATAAGTAAATAAATAAATAAATAAATAAATAAATTACATTGTAAACAAAATAAATTGTGGCTTGGCACTTAAAAAAAACAAGTTTGATGTTAAAGATAGAGAAAGATAAATCCATAGTATTTATTTATGTAGATACAAGAAGACTGGTCTCGTAGTCTGAATTGTTACAAATACATCTGTCATTGTATAGCCATTTGCTTTTACATTCACTTGATCTTAAAGATTCACAGTCAAGACAGAATTTAACTTTTACATTCGCCTAAAATGATGAAACTGGCAAAACATTTTCCCAGAATGCAAAGCATATTATCTTGATTTTTTATGAAGTACTGCACTCATTTTTGTCGTGTAGTCCCTACATCGTGCCGTTGCATCAATGCATAATTCATAGACGTGCATGTATTTCAGACTTAACCGTCCTCAGGAAAAAACTCAAGTGGGCGCGCGCCTCGACAGTTGACCTTTAACCGTTAACCTTTAAAGACAGGGTGTTACTTCTTCAAGCCTAAAACTTCACATTGTGTAAATGTACTGCTTTTATAAGAAAATACCATTTAAGAACCTTTAGCAAAGTATAAGAGCTAGAAATTCAGTTTGAATGGAATAATAGTTACCCCTGGTTACCATTTTACTTTGATTTGAATTATTGTCTCGTAGAGACAAAAATTTCAAGTCTATTTACAGACTCTTACAATGCATGGCGTGTTCATTATATATGATGTGAGAAATTTATTTACAATTTACAAATGTGTAACATAATAAGTCATTAACATGACAACTTTTATCCATTGTTTTCATGAAGATAAGTATTCATATAATACTGAAATAATGCTATATTAAAGTGACTCGGTTCAGTGTGCCCAGAACATACACTAAGCAGCACTTGGTTTTTGCGCATTTTTAATTCTGGGTAATTACTGATCTTTATAGGTAGGCTAAGGGTATGAGTGATATTTATTTGTGCTTCCCGTGGGGTGCAAATGAGATTCCGCGCCTTTCACCTTTAACCAGGTGCGGGGTATTTTGTTTGAAAATGGCAACTTCTATAAATGGTGGTATAATGTGTAGAATAGATCAAACCCAACTTTTCTGTCAGCATCATAAATTTGAACTATTTGGTAAAAATGTTACAACTGTTCGCATTCGAGGATTTCCCTAAATTCAGATAAGTATAATTTTGTAATAAGGTGATTTGTAATTATTCAGATAGAGGAATTTGTGAGGTAAAATCATGTCAACGCTCTTTGAACTGAACGAATTCGACATATACATAACTCACCTGTCTGAACAACAACATCAACAACAAAACTATTGGATTTTTTGAATTTTTTATTCCCTTCTCTATTTGAATAGCCTTTGACGTTTTCATCTTTATTTTCTCATGATTATTAGGTTTTATTATTTGTTACAATTATTCGTAATAAAAACGAGAACATAAAATTTGCTTCAACGAAATCTTTTTAATGCTAGACTATTCGAGTGTACAATATAAACTACATTATACAGAATGGGCAGGATTCTGTGTATTTGTGTATCTGTGAAGTACCTATTTTCTTGTTAATTATTAAAGGATGTTTTCTCGAGAGATAACTGGTTATATGTCATTATCCCTGATATATCGTTTTGAATAATTTGTCATAATAGTTATTGAATTGTTATACCTTTTTTATGTTTGTTTATTGTTTACTTTTATTTGATTCTCATTTCAGTTGAGGCAATATACTGTTTTTAATGAAAGGTTTGTGGCAGGTTTAGTTAGCAGCAAGATACATTTCAAGGCTCACGTTTGGGCTTATAGCAAATGGTGAAAATGATTTTTTAAAATGTTTATTATTATTATTTTTTAGACTGTGTATTATAGACAGACCTATCTTTTAATAATCTGGAAAAAACACGCCCTGAAACGCTATCATTTTTTAAAAGTTACAAAAACTCGGGGGAGGGGGGGGGGGGCTCGGCTCAATCGTTTTGTCGTAGGAAATATGCCTACTGGTACTGTATCTGCTCTCCGATAATTTAAACATCACAATATTTGTCACTATAAACAATTTTCAGTAGGTTTGAAGTCGTTTTCTGATGTTTATGATGATAATAGAAAACTTTGTGAGAGATTGATGAAAAAAATCTGAGCGACCAAACTATATTTGGGCTTAAAAGTTACGATTTTTGGAAGTTAGAAAGGCTACGAGCTGCAAACCGAACTTGTTAAATTTCATTTGAACAAAAACAACAAGTGAGTGTCCATATACATTTCATCAAATAACAAAAGTGAAATATGTTCAATTGAAATAATTTCGAACGAAAGGGTTCACATTTTCTGATTGTGCAATGTACGTTTTGCTGCTTGAATTTCTGTATAACTACTGCCATTGAACCACGATCAAGTTGTGATGTGTTTCCCAATTTCATTAAGTCCGTTAATTGTTAAAAAATAATGAAGAGAAAGTATATCATTCATGTGCAATTTTGTATATGGATTTACAATTTATACTGTATACGCTAAGGCACCATTCCTATACTTGCTGTGTGTTAGTGGATTTAGCGGGGTTTGTATGCTTTGTATTGTCAAGACAAATGGCATCATGTCATTGAAATATAATTACAACATCTGTTCGTTGTTTGATGCGTAAAGATTAATATGACAGATGTACATGTATATACCTTCTAGACATGTATGTCCGTCACGTTTGTGTATAGATGAGGCTTCACAATATTGCAGCAGGGAGCTCCATGATTGTGGCGTCGTATCACACCATTTATGTACATGTATACTAATTGGTCGCTTAGGAGTAATAACTTTTCATGACCATCGCGATAGTGGTGTAACGAACGCACAAGCTCGATGGAAAATTGTCGAAGTAAACGCATAACTTGGTAACATTTTCATCTGATATGAAACTTAAAATCAAATTAAACGTTTGAACCGGATGTTGTGCCAAAATAACTTCTCAATAGCTGCCCAAATGGTTTGATTTTTGGAACATATGGAATGATTAATGAAGTGACTTTTCTCGTAAATACACGTCAGATTTGCATGAAGTTGCGTTGTTATATCATCGTTCATTTCACAAATATGTTGTCATATATCATATTATATCATATCATATCATATCATATCATATCATATCATATCATATCATATCAGCAATGTAATTTCGTTATGCTAAACTCAGAAATACAGAACATTTTAAAAAAAGGTTGGATGTATCGCGACATCGCATCATTTCCAAAAAATACATTCATAAAAAATGATCAAATCAAGTTTTACACTTTTCCATCATACCAAAGGACAGTGCATCAGCTAATGCTATTGCTTTAAAAAGTTTTTTTTTATTTGATAATCAAACGTTGCTATAACGTTTTATTCTAATTACAAAATATATATGTAATTATTACGCATGCTGTTAATTTGAAAAATACTGACTTGCCTATAAGCATGACAGCTTTGTTAATTGAAATGGGATGTAGAACCAAAATGATGAACGATGTCTTATGAAAGATTCATATTGGAATTTGTGCAGGCATGCCAATGTCCTTATGTATCATATATCATATTTTAAGAACTATATATTACATTTTAAATACTGTGTATTATATTATGTTTTAAATGCTATATATTATACGTAATATATTATATGATATCATCTATTATATATTATATATTAACATGTAAGTGTGTGTACACTGTAATTGTGCGTAACACAGGAATTTGCCTTACTTTTACAAATCAAGGAGATAGATCATAAAATTCACTTCACCGTTTTAAGTGAAACTTGGGAAAGTAATCAAGACAATTAAGATATGATCAATTCATTTCAAGATTTGCTTTTAAATCCTGTAAAAAAATACGAAGTGTCTTCCACATATTATAAGTGAGATTTAAAAAAAAAGTGTAAAGCAATACCTGTAATTCGAAAGTAATATCAAGAAACAGTTGACTGGAGCGACATAATCCAGACGTGGACATTTTTTTTAACGTGTTCGTAAATAATTGCACTCAGATTAAAGATAAACTCTATAGTCAGATATTAACTTTACAAAAGTTATAAGTTTGATATACTAAAAAATGCATTTTATTCAAAATAGTACAATAAAAATGGTATTACAACAATTGCTCGGCGAACCAACGCAAAATGATTATGTACATAGTGCAAAATGTTACAGGTTGTGTTGATGTTAGTCATATTTAAATCGCAATAGCCTAATTCATTGAGATTATGTCAATAATAACCATGCAATGGATGATTACAGATGATTTATTATAGTAACATGACCTCCAATTTCTCTTGTAATATATTAGTTTTTAGTTATATGACCTTCAATTTCTTTCAAGAATGGGTAAACGATGATACAACTTTACCGAGAGAAAAAAAAATAACTGAATTATTCATACTTTTTAGCAGTCTGTTGTCGTTTATGGTTTCATAGTCTTTTGTTTCTTAAGAAAGAACGACTTATTGACCCTAATACCCCGCGCTTACGACATCAAATACAGAAACAATAACAAAACAGCTTGTTGTCATTGTGATGAAAAAATCTGAGATATTATCAGAAACCAGTGTTTGACAAAGGTCGAAAAGTTGACATGTGTTCACATGCACACACGTACATGTACAGCGTGGGACGAAACCACCTGTGAACACCCACTTCAAACATTGTACTATGTTAATCGGTTTTGGTTTTGTATTTGATATATAAAAAAAAATGAGTTAAATGTAACCAGAGAAACTTTATTTTCTTGATTTATTACTATATTTTTACAATAACATTTAGAAGAAACAAACTAAATTGCATTTTTAAAATAGTTCAGATGCTAAAATTGCACAATGGCGTTTATGGATTTTTGTTGCTTGAAGTGTAATGTCTTATTATAATCCGTCATAAACATTTATCCAAGAATAAAACTTTTATCATTCATCATATCTCACAGCAAGGAAATGGAAGGTTTCTTTATGTTATTTGGCTATAATCCTAAAAAGAATATTTCTGAAAAGTCATATTCTGTTTATCACTTTAAAATCAATGCTGATAGACGAGATCAACATGTAAATGTTGATGAGGGCTTCACTCCGTGTACGAAGGAAAGAACACACTATCTTAAATTCACATCAATCGTATAAATAACAAGGAAATGTTGGTCAGTGTAATATCAACTCATAATCTATTTATGAATTTTAAATTATTTTTTCATATTGGTTGACACCTTTACAAAGTGTTGTCTCAATAACATGGTTAGTACAAAAATGTACCACTATATGATGTACTAAGTTCTAAAAAGTGTTAAAACTAGCACACAGAACTACAATATAATATATTCTGATACATTGCATTAATCATCATTTATTACTCGGTGTTATATTATAGGACTTGTCATGCTTTTTATTAGACGGCAACTTTATTAGACGGGATTTATTGACCATAATTGCAATCTGTCAATTTTACTTTTCATTTATTAAGTTCGGAGTTTATTGTGTAATCACTTAATTTCTGGGACCGTTGGATTTCCAGTAGATATATGTATTCCCCCTCCTTCTAGGATAAATTATACATTTCTCCCAACATTGCGAACATGTTGTTGTGATTGGTCTTTGACATCTGTTAACTGAACGTTTCTTGATCATTGCAAATAGTGACGATTGTCTGTTACTGAAAATGTTTAAATATTTATATAAAATACAAACATAAGTAAAGATGTATGTACTTTGTTATTTCTTGTCTTGAAACATTTTAAGTTTTACATTGTATAATGTTGTGTCGAAGAATACATACATGTAAATGAGTAACTAACTAACTAACTAACTAAATAACTAACTAACTAAAATACATACATACATAAATAAATAAATAAATAATTGAATGAATAAATAAATAAGCAAATAGATACATATACAATAATAGAATGTATAGATAAATGAAATAAAATAAAGTAAAATAGAATCGTATTCACGCACACTGAATGTATATAGAAAAACATTTATAACATTACATTCCGGGTAAAATACTACAACATTATACATTTGTAGTCACTGCATGTCCGTCCTTCCCTACCCATTCCCCTACACCCCCCCCCCAAAAAAAACTGTAACACTTTATATTGCTCAGGCTCTAATTTACACCAGTAATGTGACCATAAAGTAGACGAGCGTATACAGTGTATGTCGCTACTCTTTGTGTTATAAAGATTTTTATTTCATTTATCATTTGAAACTTTATAAAGTGCTAGAAATTTTGCCACAGGATATTCTAGCAAGGTGTAAAAGTTCTGGTGTTGTTCATCAAATTTTCAGTGAATAACAGCAAAAGAGGTATCAAAAAGGACCACCACCCACACTTTTCATTAACACCATATTATACTACTGCTGTACGTTATGATGATTGATTATGTGTAGGCTGTTAAATGGTCTATTAAAATAGAAATATTTATGTTCCCGTTTATGATGACTGGTATAACACCTCGCAAAGTCCCCATTTGTGGTATACGCTCTGCAGATTCAGAAATGGAGCTTCAATTTGTCTTAAAAAGGGAATGCGGTAATGGACTTGTGAAATTATAAAAAGGACCAATTGATAGGGTGATATATAGTCAGACGTGATTGCAGGTAATTCGTCTAGACCCGGCTGTCTGTATGCAGAGCTTGTACCATGGACTTACGCTTAGAAATAATATACCGTGTAGTTGCGATTGAAGTTGAATACTGGGTTTAGATTTATGTGTTACCAATAAGTGCCATACAAAAAAAAAATCGGCAGATCTTGAACCCACGCCGATGGGGGTATTAGCGGCTGTGAAGTGCGTGTAAAATAGAGTATTTATGCCCGCTTTTCTTGCTTTTAACAACCCCAATCATTATGGAGGTGTAATACCAGGTGTTGATATTACCCGCTATCAATCGTTGCCGGCATGAATGGAGGGAAGAAAATGATCTCCAAACCCGTCAATATATGTTAAATTCACCCGAATCTTATTTCTTTCAGAAGAAAGCTCCCTTTTACCTACACAACCATTTAATAGCGGTCGTATTCAAAAATAAATTTTCTTCAATATTTTGATTTCTGTGGTTTATTATAGAACTGTTTTGTGTGAGTTTTTGAAAATTGACTGTTCGGCAACCAAGCGTGTCCGTTGGACATTGACAAATGGAATCGCCAAGCCACATACTTACCAAATTTACATTACACCAAAGGAACCCGTGTGATAATATAAGGCTATTAACTGTTGACTTTGCTGCCGCTGAAAGCCGGGCGGGATTAGGCCTACTGATGCGCGGATTTGCTGGGGTCCGGGCCACGACACGTACGCGCTTCAATCAATCCCTGCTCTTCGCCTGCCGGCTGCAATTTAGCGATTTGTTAAGTGAACTTTAATTGGTTTTGATATCAGTAAAGATTGTCAGTTAATAGTTTGTGACTTCCCATGTGAGGGGGTATTCTTCGTGTATTCCAGCGTCCCCGTGAAAGGTTAAGCGATACATTTAAGCTTTGAAGACACAATATATCATTCCTTGTAGATTTTTAATGGTCGTGTGATGTTCATAGATTGATATGTTTTATTCTTTATTGTGAATAAAACGCAATTTATATTTTCTTTGATATGTTTAGTGACGATACATATCCCCTCAGACTGTAGCACAAAATGTGATTTATATTTGTTGTTATTACTTATTCTCTTTATTTATAATCTACTACACTTGAAACAAGTTGAACAAAATAATATTCTTCAATCACACATTAAGCCTTTTATAACCATGAACCAAAGACTGCATATGAAATCTGTGTAGTTACACAATTTTGGGAGTTGAAGGCTTCAAAAAGCCTAAATGGGAATTGTCTCATTAAGGTTAACAAAGGGTGCATTAAAATGTATTTAACACAATCTGATATGATCATTATATAAAATATAATACTCAGCACTCAGCAGTCTTGTTTTGATTGCTAATCTATTCAGTCCCACAGTCAGAATATCACGAGTCAACTCATGGAGTTTGGCTTAAAGTGGTACTGAGAGGGTTGAATTTCAAAATTTCACCAATATTTTCGTTTTTTTACTCGTGACATTGTAAACATGATTAATGTGAATAAATAGATTTTAAACAAATGAACATTTCAAAAAATAAGTTTGAAATATAGGACATAAAAGTGCCATAAATAAAAAAAATACAAAATAAATAAAGCCCAGTTACATTAGTTTTTACATGTACGTAAACTATGCGCATAAAAGGAAACATGAGCATAGATTTTTTTTTCCATTTTTTAAAGATAAATAATCAAAACGGGATAATTTGTCTATTATTCACTTATTTATTTGTGTGTGTGTACGTTTGATTTTCTCATATTTTGGAACTTAATTGGTGTTTTTAGTAGATTGCTAAAGATTTGCTGTTCATTTTTTTTTAAAGTTTGCTAAGACTAAAAAGGCTAAAATGATCAGTGGTGTTTGGCACAATAATATACACATTTTATTAATACGTTGAGAAGTGTAAAGTAAGTTTGGCCAATTTATTTACAAAGTCATAGAGATTTATAAGCTCTAAAATCAATGGTTTCTTGTATTTTTTTATTCGAATTTGACACCTTTCTTAAAGAACATTACATGTATATACGTAAATTTTAATAAACTAATGGAATTATCTTTAAAAACGAAAGTATTTAAAATGCTACAAAATAGTGCCATATCGTACAGCTTTAGTTGTAAAAAAAATAAACGAATTAATAATGACGGGTAAAAGAATGACAGATGCTCTAATAAATTGTGGATTTTTTGCTATAAAATTATATTGTGTATAAAAAATGGTACTTAATTGTGATGTTTAAGAAAGTCAACTTCCGTGAAATCGTTAGTGATTACCTTTGTGGATGATATTTGAATGTCAACAATCGCCAAATTTATGTGACATGCTAAAGAGTTAAATAACAAAATATTGATCTCCCTTTTCAATAGACAGCCTTGGAATGTGATTTGTATAAGGTTGAAAAAGATAAATGATATCTTGTCCGTTGTGGTATCTATCTACACTCTACCATGTCTACAGTATTAACTGTGCAGAAGTCGTGGATTGATTTTGAAAGGCGTAATTTACGACAAAAATGAGAATGATGTGATAAGACTTTTAAATTTAAGATCTCCGGTAACTCTTGGTGTGTAACTTGCTATAATTAACAAATGATTGTTTTGCTTAAATAGTTGTTGTATGTGACCATAATATGAACATAACTTTAAGGTTAACTTTAGTATTATGGGATTATTCTTTAAACCCATGGTTAATATTGTAAACGTCTTTCAATCTCAATGAATTTTAAAACATGAAACTTACAGGAAATTAATGGAGTTTCTATAGCACAAGACAAAGTATTCAGCTGCAACGTAATTAGTTTTTCCCTGCTAACAAGTAATTCCTTAGTATCAATGTGCAGAGAACTTTTAAAACATTGATGATTTTACCAGTTTAATCATTGTGACTAAGTATTCCAAAATAAGTTGAAGAAACAAGCCACAATTTCTCAATAAAAATGCATATAATATATAAAACTATATATTATAGTTTTCAAGTCTAATAAAGTTGATTACTCATCGACAAACAAAATAATCACGATGTTTTAATGTATTTAAGGATGGTAGTCGCAGAATTTTTAAATATTTCTTGAAGAAATATCGGAGATATGGTGTTAATACAATATATTTGGTCAAAGAAAAACTAGTTCACCCTAGTTCACTTCGATGAAACTTTCATTGCTTAAGTGTCTTCAAAAATTTCAATTTTAATGGTTTGATCGTACACACTTATCGAAACGGAGAAATGCTCTACACCACAATCATCATAATTAATAATTATGTAGCAGAATAAAGCCACTTGATCCGACGTTCTGAAATAATAGACATAAATTGACGCTGTATTTACCATTGTCCCGTCTTTCAAATCAACAATAGGAACGATCATGAGCTATACAAACGCATTATTGGTTGGGTACAGTGTCTTCGGGTTTGTGATAAAGATATTTTTGTTTTTCTGTTTCATTGTTTAATATGAGAATTACCTTGTAGAGATGATCCGATTATCTCTGATCACAAATCGGATTATTATCTGGAATGCATGTCCATCAATGCATGTACAAATCTCTGTAAAAGCAGAGATTTGGGAGAATTATTTGAGAACAAAATGTTTGAATGGGATGACGACGAATGTAAAGTCGTCTCTAAATGAAATATGGCACGAGACTACAAAAAGTAAAGAGATAAAAATGTTGAATCAGATATTACTTTTTTCGTAGGTAAGAGTTTATGATTATCTTTGTCGAATAAGAAGAGAGAAACAAGTTCCACCCATTTGCGGTTGTGTAAAAACAGAAAAAAACTAGGGTATGATCAATTATTGATAGATCTGAATAGCTGTTGACGAGATTTTAATTATAGATGTGACAGGATAAGATGTATAATGATGTCGATAGTGGTAATCCCACAGCAAGATACGATGCCATTGGCGTACTTGCAGCTCGCGGACGGACGAGACGGAAACCAGCCCACCATATCCCCCGTGACTTTGCGGCCACTTTCTCGCAGACGCACGGCTCAGTTGTGTTTGATGTAACTGGTGTTAGCTGGGTAATTGTGCAATGATACTGTATATTTTACTGCCAGAATTTCAAAAGAAAAAAAAATCGTTATTTTTTTT
>JZLH01S0149145.1:0-13246 GCA_001188425.1 Eucidaris tribuloides
AAAGAGAGAGATAATTCTATAAAACCATTTTTGTAAGGTATTTAGCATGTGTGACTGGGAGGAAAGGGGGGGGATAGTGTAAGGTTCATAATTTCCTTCGCTTTTTCATCTTTCTCTCTCCTTTTTCTTTTTTTTTTTTAGTCACCTAAACAAGGCTCAAGTGAGCTTTTTCGTCCGTCGTTCATCGTGCCTTAACTTTACACATTTTCATCTTCTTCTCAAAATTAAGATTGGATTTCGCCCTAAACTTGATGGAATGATCACAGGGGGTGGAAGGATTCAAGGTTCTCAAATGGTAACTGGCCCCTAGGGCCCAGGGCAGGCGCCATAAAGGCCAAAAGTAGTTAGTTTCAGAACGTCTTCTCTCTAGATGCCAGAATAGTTTAGGTAGAGCCATTGTGTATGTCAATACTCTATATGTACTGAAATTAATGTTCCTCGTGACAATGCCCAGGGTGGCCGGTTGTGCCCCCTAAAGGGGGCAAAAGTTTGAGGGTAGGCTATGGTGAATAACTCACGTTCACAAATTGGATTTAGCAAACTTGGTGGGAATGATCTTAGGGGGAGGGGTAAAGGGTTCCTGGGATCGGTAACACGCTGGCCACCGTTTGGGCCCAGGGAACAGGGCCATAAGGGCCGCAAACTAGGTATTTCTAACACAAGCCCCATTTTGTAACCAAGACTTGGTGGTAGATGCATAACAGGGACCTTCATGGTTATTCAGGGCTCCGCCCAACTTTTTTTCTACTGGTGCCCTGTTTCGCTGTCGGACCATTAGAAAGTCCAAGTTTTTTCATTATTTTACTGGCCCAAAAAATAATTAAAACACAATAAAACTATATTTTATTATTGACTGGGCCCCCCTGCCCAGCATATCGTCTTTGCCAGCTTCCTATGATACTAACAACAACTGTGGGTAACAAGTTCATGATGTCGCCAGTATAGATTTTAGTTCCGTATTTGCTCAGAAAAGAATCGTCGGAGTTTGATTTTTGACCCACGATATTAATTTTGGCTAATATTTATTTCCGTATTAACGGGCCAAAATAATTGTTAGGATTTTGTTTAATTTTCACGGCCTGCGGAATGAAGTGGCTAATATTTAGTTCCGTATTACGTCAAAAATAATTGTTAGGAGTTTATTTTTCACCCGGAAATGAATTGGGGTCATATTTAGTTCGGTATTCTGCCAGAAATTAAAAAGTCGGAATTTGATTTTTCGACCCGCGGCTATTAATTTCGCGAATTATAATTTATTTCGTATTACGACCAAAAAACATTTGTTTATGAGTTTCATTTTTATCCCGGGAAATGAATTGGGCTATATTTAGTTCGCGTATTATGCCAGAAATAAAGCAGTCGCAAGTTGATTTTTGACCCGCGAATTATAATTTCGCCTAATATTTTGGTTCCGTATTACGCGCAAACAATAATTGTTAGTTTATTTTTCAAACCCGTGGAAATTGAATTGGGCTAATATTTAGTCGGTATTACGTGCAAAAATAATTGTTAGGAGTTTATTTTTCACCCGCGGAAATGCAATTGGGGTATATTTAGTTCCGTATTCTGCCAAGAATAAAAGTCGGGCAATTTGATTTTGACCCGCGATATTAATTTCCTATATTTAAGTTCCGTATTAACGCCAAAAAATTGTTATGAGTTTTTATTTTTATCCCGCGGAAATGATTGGGCTAATCATTTAGTTTCCGTATTTATGCCAAGAAATAAATCGGTCAAGTTTGATTTGACCCGCGGATTTAATTTCCCTAATATTTGGTTCCGTATTACGCCAAAAATAATTGTTAGTTTTATTTTTCACCCGTGAAATGAATTGGGCTAATAATTTAGGTTCGTTATATGCCAGAAATAAAAGTCGGCCAGTTGATTGTGACGCCGCGAAATTAATTTCGCGAATATTTTGTTTCCGTATTACGCCAAAAATATGTTAGAGTTTCTTTTTGACCCGCGGAATGCCGTTAACCAACATCAAGTTCCCGTATATGCAAGAAATGAAGTCGCAGTGTTTGATTTTGACACCGCAATTATTTTTTGGCGTCAATAAACGAAATTAAAAATTAAGCTAAATTCAATATCGTGCATGACAAAACAAACAAACTGCCGGACTTTCATTCCTGCATAATACAGAACTATAGCTCCGCATTTCTGCAGTCAAAAATAAACTCCGAACAATTATTTCTTTGCAATAATACGGAACTAATATTACCGGCAATTATCATATCGCGGGTCAAAATCACTGGCCGACTATTATTTTCTGCATAATACGCGAACTAAATATTACCGCCAAATTCATTTCTAACAGGTGAAAAATACACTGCCTAACAATTATTTTTGGCGTAAACTAAATATTAGGGAAATTAATATCCGCCGGTCAAAATCAAAATTTGGCCGACTTCTATTTCTGCATAAATACGAAACTAAATGTTACCCAATTCATTTGCGCGGTGAAAAATACAACTCTAATTTTGGGCGTAATACGGAACTAACATGTATTAGGGAAATTAATATCCACAGGGTCAAAATCAAATTGCCGACTTTTATTTTCTGGCAGACTAGCCACTATATATTACCCAAATTCCATTTCCGCGGGTTCAAAATACACTCGATAACAATATGTTTGGCGTAATATGGGGCTAAATTTACGTAACAATTAATATCCGTGGTCTAAAATCAATTTTGCCTGACTTTTATTTCTGCATAATACGGACTTAATGTTAGTAAAATTCATTTCGCGGTCAACGCCTAGCGATTATTTTTGTAATTTATCTTTTGGCCAGTATATACGGAACTACATATTAGGCTCTGCAAACACACAAGAATTTATGTTAGTATCGTAACAAACGAATGTTATCATAATTTCATTTCCGAAACGCAGTCGTAACAGGCAAGCAATCAACATATTATATTTGCCTCATACGGAAACGGTCGAATTTGCCGCGATTCACTTCCGAACATAAACCATATACCAACATTCAATTACCGCAAGGAGTTTGCAAATAAATGCCAACGAATTTTCGCGAACGACAAATAACGAATTTCCGAACGGAAATTACGCTTCAGCGCTCCAAAACGATTTTTCGGTCGGTAAGTCGTTGAAATCGTTCGGAAAATTCGTTCCTAACGAATTTCGGAAAGCGAATTCGTTGGAACGAATTTTCGGCAACGAAAGTTGCGCTAAAAGCGTCGGGCGTCGGCGTTTTTCATTTGAGTGTACTGTAATTTTACTATAACACACATTTTCCATAGACCTGAACCGAATTTTCTCGTACTTAGTCCCCAACGGGTAAAAAAAAAGACATATACTGAAACTATAATTTTATTTTGTAAGTTTTGGAATAACTGTTTTCATTTGAGAGATAATCAAATATGTGTAATGTCTTTTCAATATAATTAATCACTTCTAGATGGGCTGTAAAACAGCACTAGAAAATGACAAGCTCCCTAAATTTTAAACTATGCCTTCACAACCAAAAAATAAAAAAAAACTAATGAGCGTCTAAAGTTTACACTGAAGAACTTTTCATATTTCTCTTTAACTCCAGAAATTTATTGAAATATCAGAAATACCCAATAATTTCCATTTTGGGAATAAAATTTGGAAATCTAGAAATTTTCAGAAATGTAGTATCTCTGTAGCCAAACACCAATAAAGGCCAAATCTCACTGGCCTGGAAACTAGTTAGTGACCAGTAAGCGACTTGAGTCTGGAGGACCAATGGAGGCTCGAGTCGTCAACTGGTTGCCAAAGTCTCAGAGACATAGCAGCAATATCTCCATAAGTTGCAAAGTGTCTGCAACATCATTTTGGTAAGAGCACAAGCCATTTTTTGGTCTCCTGAGTTGTCTGAGTCGCTGCGACTAATCAGTAGCGGCAGTAGCGGCGACATCTCCGCCAATGAGATAGGGCCTTTACGCAACACTCTCCCACATTCCTGGAAAAATACAAATTTCACATGCCTGCAGAGTTCTTTGACTGTGCTAACATCCACTATCCGGTAATGCAAGTGGTCCATGAATTGCGGCATGTATTTCACCAAGAACTCCTTGTCGGCGTGCACGCTGTTTCCGGCCAGGGGGCACAGTTTGGGATAGGTGTGCTCTCGGACGAATGCCAGCATTTCATACTCTGCCTGCTGAAGTGTGACCTTGCTTTTCTTGACAGCGTCCACAAGACCGGAAGCCGTGTGATGTTCGATGCACCATTCGTTCATGTTCGTGAGAATCTCGTCGGACTGATGGATGATCAAATTCGGACCCTGCATACAGGAAGAGGAGGACAAAAGTGTTCCCCACAAAATTAGCTGCTGGGCTGATTTGAAGGAAAATGATGGGAATGATCAATAGTCATTCAAAATGCCTCAAGAATCAACATTTGAAACCAACATAGTAACACGCATTAGGACAACTCCCCCAGAGGGCAGTTCCCTCTGAGGACACTTCCCCCGAGGGCACATCCTTATTAAAGAGAGGATGGCTTCCTTGGAGAACTCCCCTGGAGTACAACTCCCCCGAGGACAACTCCCCTGGAGGACAACTTCCCCTGAGAACAACTCAGATCTTCAAAACTGGAACTCCCCTGGAGTAAAACTCCCCAAAGAACAAATCCCCTGGAGGACAACTTCCCCTGGCCCTGAGAACAACTAAGATTTTCAAAAGTGGAAACATTGTTTAACTCCTCCCGGGAAATTGTCCTCAGGGGAGTTGTCCTCTGGGGGAGTGGTCATTAAAGGATGGGGTCCTCTGGGGGAGTTGTCCTCCGAGTAAAATGTCCGAGAATCACGGCTCCATAAATATGATTAACATATAAATATCCAGCCTGGAACTTTTTAATATTTGATATTTCATTTATTTTCTGAAAACTAATTTGTCAAAAAAGAAAAAAAATTATTGCAAGTTTACTGTACATTATTTTTGATTGAACTTCCTTTGCATTTTTGTATCATAGGAAAATCATGCTGAAACTTAAAGCTGCCCGGAAAATTTGGTATTAATCTGATCTTGGCAAAATATTGATTTTCATGCAACATGACACACCTCCTAGCTCCTCATTCATTGTTTTGTTATAAATCTTGGGTGATCAGAGTTTTTTAACCTTTTTACAATGAAATAACTGGAAGATGTGATAAACTAAATGTCGTTTCTAGGTGGGTTGTGATAATTTTTGGACCTTTTCACAATGAAATAACAGCAAGATGTGAAAATGTCCTAGAAAAAAAATGTTTTTTGAAAAAAATGTGGACCTTTTGAAAATTGGGGGGGGGGGAAGGGGGATGTCATGACATATGACCCTTGCCTCACGACCCCTTTTTGCCGGTTTAATTGCATACACTCATGGAGCGGGTCATATTTATCAGACTAGACTAGTAGTAGACCCAAACTAAATCTGACAGTGAGTTCACCCTGCTCACGGAGTCTTTCTTCAAACAATTCTGATTACTGAATCTCCTTTTGCTATTCAGCAAACTTATCAGAATTGACTTGAAGACTGGAGGAGCATTCTGACATGCACTTCCGAGGCAGCAATGAGCTGTCAAATTTTATCCCAAACATGATATAGACCTGAACAAAAATCAAATAATACCTCAGCCACAACATTCAGTTCTTGGTCTGTAATCAGACAAGCCATTTCCAAGATGTGACACGTGTTTACGTCGAGCCCCGTCATTTCCAAGTCCACCCACACCAAACGTTTCTTCAATTCTTCATTTTTGCGCTGTCCAGCACCGCCATGATTTCTCCGATGATTGCTCATGTTGCAGATAGTAATGCCGGTAATTCTTAAATACTTGTGATTCTTTAAGGCACAGCTTGACAGGCGCACAAATTGACGAAATCTGGTTGAGAACATCGATTGTGTAATTGTGCTAAAGAATCAAAACTTTCCAGATGATGTTGTGAAATCGATCAGCTACCGCGGGTTAATAAGCAGCTAGCTGCTAGCAGCTATAGAACACCGTCGCGCCGCGCGCCGTATACGGGAAAGTTACGGCGACTGATGATGCGACTTGCATGTACGTACGTGGCCGCATCATCGTCATCTCATTCATGATTTATTTTCTGGCACATTGACATAGAGGGCGTTACCCATTTTAGCTTTGTATTTTTTTACGTGGAAATTCATGCGTGGTATATCGGAGATCGGATTTAGTGTCAAGATGGTTCTATTTGACTTGAAGTATAAATGCTTTGGTGAGATTTTCTCTGTACGATTTGACAATTTAATGATTTATGTGTATTTATGCGAAGTTACAGTGTTTATTTTTTCCGTAAGGTAGGCTAAGACGACTAGTAGTCGTACTCGTAGACGTGGTCGCCGGTGGTCGGTGTCCGGTCCGTCCACGTCCACTCCACTGCACAGACAGTCGCGATTGTTTTGCACTGTCATGACTCTGTGCTTGTGGTTCTCTTCTCCTTTGGCTTTTGTTGTTCTGAATTCTGTGCTGTAGCTGTGTTCTGTGTCGTTGACTGTTGTGTTGAACGTTGATAAGTTTAAAGGAGTGTTTTTTCAGTTTTAGACGCGGGCTGCGCGTGCACGCGTTATCTAAAACACCGATTTTCAACAAAAAGGGTGGTTTTGAAAGACTGTTCAAACGCATTAGGGTATTTTTTTTCCAAAACTTTTTCCTCCTCGTTTCTGAGAAGTGTTAGATCTATCCCCGGTTACGCGTTACGAAAGCGATGTATAGACCTACAACCCTGGGAAACAACTGCAGGAAAACGGTTCGTGAAATTTGTCACACCATTGTCCACGCGCACGGCTTCAGTGTGTACAGTTTTATGGCGTGGACAAAACTTGTTTAGGGGTCATATTCTGGCGATAACTTGTTTAGGGGCCAAAATGTGTAAATGAAGCACGCGGAAAACTTGTTTAGGGGGGTATTTTGCACACACAGAAAAACTTGTTCAGGGGGTTGTCTGGAAATAATTTGGTCACGCATGTGTACAACATTATGTTTGACTGGCCCCCCCGGGAAGAAAAGAGATGACCAGGTATTCTGCAGCT
Organism: Eucidaris tribuloides; assembly: GCA_001188425.1. NCBI lineage: Eukaryota > Metazoa > Echinodermata > Echinoidea > Cidaroida > Cidaridae > Eucidaris > Eucidaris tribuloides. The sequence continues at coordinate 7,022 of JZLH01S0149145.1, forward strand.
GTGTTGACTGTCCACGTCTGACTGTTGTGATTGCAACGTGCCAACGATAAACGATAATCGGCAAGCAGGATAAGTGAGCGCAGGATAGACCCTCTACTCTCTTTTTTTTTTTCCTACAACTTGCACCTGGCCACTCAAGTCAAGCACAACATGGGAGTTGTAGAAAATGCGCTACGACATGTAGATCTGTTATATCTACGACTCGGAGACTGACCTCTACGGACGGTACTACCTGCGTGCGATTTATACACCTATCAATTGTAAGATGCACCCCTCGTCCCCCAGGAATGGTGCGTCATGGGTGGGACATTTACCAACAAATAATGACGCAGGGTACCATCATGGAAGCATTTGGTCCGTCACAGCATGGTGAATGGGGCCGGGGTGCGTGAGTTTGTATACGTTTAAATAGGCCTAGGCACAGTCATTGTAAGAAATAGTCGAGACACACAGGTGCCTCACGTTTGACAAGTGACGCACCATTCCCGGGGTCGAGGGGTGCGTCTTACAATTGATAGGTGTATTATATTTACAAGGCAAAAAAATACAGTTTTGAATAGATAGATCTATCAATCATCTAAATGAAATAATTTCAGTTTTAATGAATAAATTGCACTTGATTCTTCGGTTTAATCATTATGAAATTTTTAGGTGCCAGATTTTTGGAAGCCTGTTCCATGCCTTCACACATGAATGAACATTTACCAAGTCCAAGACTAAAGAATACAGATAGTGTAAGGGATAAGGGGTAATAATAGGATCTATTGCACTATTCCCCTTGCTTGTATGGGTGCACCCGGCACAGCCTGGCCTATCATTAATGCTGCTTTAAAAAAGTGAAAATCGTAAGTTGACCAGATTCACTTGCCCATTTCCTCCCATAGACTTACTGTGTGTACACCTAGGCGATTAAAACTCGCCCCGAGTTTTAATTATCATGCATGTAACTTGCCATTGGCAGTGTAACTTTCCAAACTTTTGTATTCTAGTGTGTTTATTTGTCCATTTGAACACTACTGTGTAGTTCAGATATCAAAGTTTGACAATTTTTTAAATTGAAGCTCCACAATGTTAGCCTATCACTTTAAACAAGATGATTGAGGGTTCATGTCCATATATGAATTGAATATTAAATGTCTTTCAGTTATTTAATATAATTTTTTAAAATTGTCCCATACGTAAGACCAAGTTTTACATTTATGCAAATTAACCCCTTAGAATTTGCATAAATTTTCATGATATGATGTTGAATACTACAGAATCAAAAACTTTAACTCTTGAGCTTCCCAATGGTATTAAATATCTTTTCATTAAATCAAGATGAAATTTTGACATCTGAGGTTACGTTATCTTGGACTTGCCCATAAATAAACATCTGTCATAGAACTTTGGGTAAAATACGTAGTTTTGGTGAAAATCAACATTATAAACATCAAAATTTACGGTGATGTTAATGTGTACGAGCCGTTCCAAAATTGTACGATCAGCCGTTAGCCAAAGGTTGCGCGGAGTTTAGCCATTTAACCAATCAGTGTGCTCTGCTGGTCATGCGAACGTACACGATTCGCAATTTGAGCAAAATATAAACTCATGGAAAGAACAATATTCTGGTAACATATCGTTATTAGTTTTTCTCATAAAACAATAAATTCATGACGTATGGATCTCAAACTTTCAGCACACCATTTGTAAGTACTAAACTACTGTTTGGTATTTATAATGTTAAAGGGAAGTAATGGACTTGCAAATCCCAAACACAATCTTAAACATCCCTGTGTACACAGTCCCCAAAATAGTGAAACAAGCAACAGCTTGGTTGCATTACCAATTAAAATTATTTGATTTCTTGTATTTTCTTGCAGGAAATTAATTTGGGTGCAGTATGCAATTGTTGAAGTGACAACAACCTGAGCTGAGCACAGTCAGAAGAAAATAGTATTTTAAATGAAAGGTGTAAGTTAGATCACTGAACAGTGACCAACGCTTTTACCAACAACTCTTCAGAGGAGAGACCACCATCATCATGAGCGTGGGTCCTTTAGTAACGGAGATCCTGTGCGTGTTCGTGCTGGCTGCCTACCTACTCCACAAATATGGTGACTGGCGGAAGCAACACCCCATAGTTACACTAACAACTTTCATCTCGTGGTATTTCTCTCTCATTATTGTATTCGTCTTGCCCTTGGATGTCACAACGGTGAGCAAAACTTCTGATGTTTTCTTTAAAAAGTTTGTAATGGTGCATTTGACTCGGCCTTTACTTGTCTATGAGATGCATGAGAACAGCTGCAAAATTATGCTGCCACTGGCAAGATATTTGTGGCTAAATGACACACATGAATTAAGCATCCAGCCTCAAAATTGTAACACAGGCATATCTGGGTTGGGGGGGGGGGAGTACCCATATAATTTTACTTTCTAAAACCATTAAATGATTGTTTTGGAATACATTTGTTTCCAGGCCCTCATTTTCACACCATACCAATGGTAGAATCAGGTCCATGCGTATCATGCCCCCCCCCCCAGCCCGGCAGAGATAGGGTTAATGAGCTTAACATTTGTCTAGACTTTGTGTGTGAGCTATTACTGTATTGTGTTCTTAGAACATGTACAGCTTTTGACCTTTGACTTCTATTATGCAGGTTTGCTCCTGTTGTGAGGAGAGCGATAACACTGCTGCATGTATAAACAACAATGATTTAATCAGTGCATCTTCACTATAATCAACAATGTAGTGCATTTGTTGACTAGTGCAGTTCACCATAATGTATTTCCTAGACTGGCTCAAGCAAGAGAAATCAAGAATGAGATCAATATAGATTGGAAATTATATTTGTCTTTTTGTCTCAGTAAAAGCGTAATTGTTTCGATTTTCCAACCTACATGAATATATTGTATAATTCATTAGATTTTCCTGGTGTAGGGCACAATGCATAAAAACACTTGACATCCACAAAACAAATTGATTCATTGAACCAGATTGCCTCTGTTGGATCTGTTGGAAACAGAAAATTTAGGAACAGTTTGCAGACCTTATGCAACATGATAAGTCAAAGCAATTACAGTAATTTAAAAGTGCCTATTTGAAGTGGAGTGGATACACCACCAAGGGCAGGATTAATCAGATGTCAGACATCATGGATTTATGTTCTAGACCCACTTTACCTCAATACTGATTCATCAGGAAGCTCTAGTCAGAATGCATGGCGTCGTGGGGGGCGGGGTTCGGAGGTGCGGAATCCTCTTCAGACCCCCCCCCCCCAAAAAAAAAAAAAAAAAAAAAAAAATTAAAATAAAAAAAAGAAACAGGAAAAGAGAAAAAAAAATTTTGGCCGTCGCTGTCTGGAGGGGGGGCGGGACGGGGGTTGAAAAGGCACTCATGTCTTAGAAAACACCTGCCAACTGTCCCTATTTTCCAGGGACAGTCCCTATTTTTGGCAAAAGAAAAACACTTTTTACCCGTTTTTTGAATTGTGTCCCTATATTTGCAAATATTTGTCTGTAGTAACGTATAGGATATTGAAGAATGTCCCTATTTTTCAAATGTTGTGCCCCATTTTGTCCCTATTTTTGAGGTTTTAGGGTTGGCACGTATGTTAGTTACAGTTTTCACACACTTCCTGTAATCTTTTTGAAAATAATCCCTAATAATTTTCATGAAATATACCTTTGAAATGTTAGTTTACCATGCCCAGAATCACGTCTTTTCTATGCGTATTTACAAAAAGTTCCTACCATGGGAGGGGGATATCCCCCCTTCCCACACTCTCTCCCGCTCGGTCGCTTCGCTCCCTCACATGTTTCCGTCAAGCCCCCCAGTACGCCCCCCTAAAATTTTTGCTCTAGAACCGCGCCTGCGTAAAACAGATTAAAAACGATCGATTTGGAGCATCAATTTACCAAATTTTGGAATAATATTGTGGAATCTAACCACTTCCATTGGATTGATATAGACTTTTTCATCAGGTAAGCTATCTTTGAGTTTCAATGTTCCTTTTTTCTTGTACGTAAGGCCCCTTAACATAAAAGTTTGTTAGGCCTAGATCTAACGTTACACTGCTAATGGAGTTGGTAAGTTTTGTCTTTTTTTCCAAAATGCACCCCCCTTTGAAAAAAGCTGGTGAAGGCACTGGAATGTACTCACCCTTTAGAAAAAGTCAATTGTATTTCTGTTTTCCGGGAAAAAAGCTTCAAATTGTGTCAATTCAATTTGTAATCATATAGTATAATTACCACATTTCTGTGTATATAGAGCCATTGTTTTCATCTGGGCTGAATGATAGAATGTTTTGATTTACAACTTTGTAAATTGATCTATTCTCTTTACACATATTGTAACAGTTGTATACAATAATCTCATTCATGAACTTCTGTCATTCCTCAGACATTTTATCGACAATGCGTTGCCAACTCCATGCCGGGAGACCCGGACCCCACCCTGGCACCTCCCCCGATCCACCAAATCTTGACGACGGACACCAAACTGAAGCAGACATCCTTCGTTGATATGAGCACTCATGAATACGTCATGAACAATAGCAGCAATTTGACGGGGGAGGGCGAGAGTTTGTATCGGAGTAGGAGGGACTCCTCTCTGATAGTATGCAAGAAACCGTGGAGCTATGTTCCAGAAAACATTCTGCCTACGATATGGTCGATAGTTTATTGGACGACATTCGTGCTCACATGGTAAGCTATTGTAATTCAATTTTCTGTGACTGCAGTTATTGTTCATCCCTCACTGTATTTGTCTTTTCAAATTTGTAACTGCGGTTATCTAAAAATTACAGATTCATGCCATTCATGATATTGGCCAGTCAAACTGACCAATTTTTCAAATGTATGGTCCTTTTTAAAATATTTGTACGTATGTAACATAGGGTACAACCAGTAAATTTGATGCATAATCTATGCACATGGTGCTGAAAGCCTAAAACATACTTTTTATTGTACTGAACATTGTTGTTGATTTTTCTCAGACAATTTTTGTTTTTGCTGTGGAATCATGCGTAAGAATCCATTTGGTGTGCCAATCTGTCTCTCTGCATGTATTTAATTAGATATGATAATGAGTAAATCGTATGGGCACTGTTGTGTTTGAATAGTGCAGCTAAACAAGCGTACACGAGAAGGGTAGGTCTATGATAGGAGTACCAGTAACACAAACCCTGTCTGTTTGCGTGTCACATATGGTATCCATCTGCATGCGATGATTATTTCGACAGATCTCTAAGAATTGTATGTCAACAGCAATTAACGCATGAAATTAGACAATATTACCTCACTTGCAAAGTCGAAGTCTGTACTGGTATAGTAGCTGTTGATATCCAGTGGTGCACGGGGGGGGGGGGGGGGGGGGGTAGAGAGAGTATGACCGCCCACCACTAAAATCATTTCAAATTCACAACAATCACATCGATTGAGCAGTGTTAATTAATTAAAAATATGTCTTTGACATTTTTGCCCCCCCCCCCCCCCCCTTACCTTACTATATCTGTCTTATTTTGTGTAATTTACCAGAATTGGTATAAAATTAGTATTCTTCTGCGATCTGAATATTCTAAATCATCTGTAATTCACTTTTAGCAACATATGAAAAAGTGAGGAAAATTAGAAATTATTAGCCTGAAAAGGTGATACCAGATATGCATGAATTATTAGTCTGAATGACTTATGACTTACATTCTTTGTATTTCAAGCAAATTGGTGATCAAAAGGACCCTATTTGCACAACAGGGTACAGAAACAACATACACTAGACATCATATACTGCAGATATGTCGCTCTGCATTAAGACTAGATTACCTTGAGACAATGATACATGTATTTTCCAAATATTCATTGTGTTGTAATTGGTATTTACCACAATTTATGCAAACATAGTATCCATGATATTTTTTTTATCAAAAAACTTACAAGTGGTATGATGACAGATTACAATAAATTATTTGATTTATGCCTGTTGACACAACACAAGATGTTATTTAATTTTTTTTTTTTTTTTTACTTATTTTTTATTTACAAGTTGGAGGAGAATTCCTGGCTGGGTGTCAAATGATTGACCTCACAATAAAACAATACCTGACTTTGTGCCAATTTCAACAACTTGTATTGAAAAATGAGTAGCAAGGGCATCATATTCTATTTTTATTCAGTGTGCCTTTTCAGAATACATGTATCTGCTACACACATGGAAGAATTTACCTTTTGTAGTTTTCAAATTTG
>JZLH01S0149145.1:13271-33336 GCA_001188425.1 Eucidaris tribuloides
TGCGTCCATTTTTCAGACGATATCCCACGGCGCCCACCCTCAGTGCAAACCAAGTATGTGATCCACCCCACCCAATACCCCCACCACACAACCACCATTCATTCCTGTAATTACATGAAAGACCCAGGCTGGTGGGTTGAATCACGTATAGTCGGGCTGGACGCCCACTCTTATCACATAATTTCAGAAGAGAGCCGATTCCAAAATAAACATTCCTTGGGAGTCCACAATCAATCAATGCCAATCAATTTGACATAGACTCCGAATAAAAAAAAAATATTTCCACACATAGGAGAAATGGTTTTAGATCACGATTTATTGAAAATTAAATTATATCAGTACTTTCGGCATATTTTGGGAGGCAGTCCCCAACCACAGGGGTACCCGGGACGTTGTATTTGTTAACCCCCCCCCCTTTTACATGTATAAAGAAGGGCGGTGCTAGCGTAAGTCTAGGGGAGGGCGAAATCCGTTGGGAAAATTTTTTGGAGCCAAAAGTCGCCAGTTGCGGGGGGGGGGGGAGTTGGCAGAAATCGGCCAATATTTTTTTTCACGGCCACACCCGCGGCGCAATCGGGTCAAAAAACACTAAAAAATACCCGTGTATAAAAGAGGTGCTTAAACCCCCCCACCCAACACCCGTTTTGGCGGAGCCTCGTTGTCCCGCGATTTTATCCCCCCCCCCCCTTCTCCATGGGCTCGTTTTGTGAGTTGAAAATGTTAAAAACGTCTGCTTCCACCCCTCCCCCCCCTACCTCTTCCCTCCACCCCCCAAAAGTTTTGGCTCACAATTTTTGTATGATGCCTTCAACTCACCCACCCCCCCCCCAAACTCCGCTTTCGATTGCACAGATGTTGCATGACTGGGGTGAGTCTCCTGATGTTTTTAGGGAACGTTTATTCTTACAATGCTACCATGATTGCATTAGTACATGTACCAGAATTGGTTAATATTGAAACGCAAAAGATATTTCCTCCGTCAAGTGTTTGTTTGTTTCTTACTTTTTAGCTCACCTGAGCCGAAGCTCAGTGAGCATGCGTCGTTATTTGTTCGTCCGTTCTCGTGCGTTAATACTTTACACATTTTCAAGCTTCTTCTTAAACGGATGATTTTGTATTTAACCCAAACTTGGCGAGAATATCTTTAGGGGTGGGCGATTCAAGGATCCTCAAATATACATCTGCCCCTCCCCGGACCAGGGGCAGGGCTCTGAAGGCCAAGTCAGTTAATTTTCAAAACATCTTCTTCTCCAGACCGCAAATAGGTTACATGTCACTGTCGTGAGATACCTCTTATGGATGTAGTCATTGTTCCTCTACAATGCCCAGTGCCCATTTGCCCTCGAAGCGACAAAAGTTGGGAGGTCCCTATTAAATAATTCACAATTTACATCATTTTCTTTGAAAGCATATCAAACGAGATTTAACTAAACTTCGGTAGGAATGATTTTAGGGAGGGATGGAGTGTCCTTAAATCGGTACTTCAAGCCCTGGGGCCCTGGTTTACCGCAACGGAAGGATTAACCAATTACGGTAAAGGGGCCGCTTTTACATGCCATGGCTACCCTTCTTATTGTGACCGGCCCTTTTTACGTCCTAATTCGATCCTACTGTCTACCTTGTACTTTCCGATTATGGTCTTGGTCCACCAACCTCTTTCCCCTTGTATAAGCGTAGCAGAGTAGGTTGAATTGCTAATCATTGAATAGATCGCTAATCCATTGTATGTTGTAGTTCTTGTCCGACATTGTCTGTGTTCTGGGCTTAGTAGGCCTTTGAGGTCGCTTTTAACCCCCCTTCCAATAAAAAATGAACAGATCTTTACATAAAAGGACCGCACGTCCGGATTAACCAAAGAACACGGTTGCCTATGACAACACATTGCAATAGCATACATTTATATGGCCAATAGAGCCTCATAAGATTCGCTTCTTGTAGTAACTTGAACTGCTTGAACAGAGCTACATGTAATACTAAAAAAGACCGCACGTAGCCATTAACAAATTATGTACCTATATACGGATGTTTTATATTGTAAGCGTTATAACTGTTGTTGAGTTCCAACTCTTATTGTATAGAGTTGGGGGAGAATGCATAGTTATTAAATCAATTTTGCCGCGAAAAGATGCCACCAGAAAAATTAGTCATCTTTCTTACTCCCCCCCCCCCAATCGAAGAAGTATGGATCGACACCCCATTTGAAAAAAAAAAAACCAAAATCAAAACATTCGTGAGTATTATTCTCTGTTCTCTACCCACTCGTAAATACTCATACAAGTAAACCCGATATCTACAAAATTTGAAGACTATCGAACATTCCCGGCTTAGCTTCATTGGCGACTAAAAAAAATCCAAGATATGTAAATATTGAGTCAATGTTGCAAAATGTTTACACTAGATTTAATAGCGAATTAGGCCTATTCACATCGTCGTGTCCATAACTTCTTTATCACGGCCAAATTCATATTGTTCTATCTCCAACCAGGCGGTGAAATTTAGCAAAAAAAAAAAAAAACCCATTTTCATTACTTGAAAACAGTGTCGATCGTCGAGTAAGTATACTTATCGCATTTTCATGATTGTTTAACCAATGCCACTAATGATTTGGCGGGCGGGATTCAAGGTTTATTACAATGTACAACCTGGGCCGAGCACATGCAGGGCCAGAGCCCCAAAAAGGTAAAAGACTAGTTATATAAAACACCTCTTCTCATATGCAGAATAGTTAAGTTTAGCAAAGTCACTTTGTGATATGTTAAGATGTTAAATTCAGGTCGTCACGGCGTCACACTGTCGCGACAAGCCACCTTCATTTCCCACTTGTTCAGTTCGTATCACTTTTCATTGAAGATGAACAAGATCTTTGAGTAAACCCTCACTTCCAAATAATGATCGCAAATATATTGAAATATATTGATATTGATGCGATACCACTGTCAGTGAAGTGAATGCAGCTCAATATTGGCAGCTATGCATAAACAATACTGAACCATGTACCATTCTTCAAAATTTGTTAACCGGATGATACAGATGATTAATGAATTACAAAATTGTTTGTAAACTTCCGTTTTCACTTGTCCTGTGCATGCAAATGAAATAAAATAATACTATCTACTACTACTACTACTACTTAAATAATAATTCATAATTGTAATGATAGATAATAAGTATAATAATAATAATAATAATATAATAAAATAATATATATGTATAATAATAATAAAATAATAATAATAATAATTATAATAATTAATAATGATAATAATAATTGTTGTTGTTATTATTATTTTTTTATTTTTTTTCTTTTGTCTGGTGAACCGGGGGAGCACGGAAATATAGTGGCGTGATGTACATCCAGCCCCACTTGCGATGCCTCTCTCACACCCACCCCCGTACTACAGTCTACGCCCCCTGCTCAACAATTATTTTTTTGAATAACTCACCTGCTATGATATAGAAACTGGACCGGTGAGCCATTCCGCATACTATTACATGTTTTGTTTCCACTGTCTTCAATCTCGAAACCACTTTCCTTGTTTTTGTCGGTTCCAAAAAATTTTTTTTAATTATGAATATTGGAATAATAACCATAATTGGATAAAATATACACGAATTTACTACACTAAATGGCAAACAGACAAAACATACACACACGGTACAGACAAACAGACACAGAAAGACATCAAAATTACACAGATTGCAAACACACTCAAGGACAAAATCTGCACACATGAAACACAAGAAGCATACACACCGGACAGAAAGACAGACACAGACACACAACGAGACAGAAGAGAGAGAGAGAGACACACAAACACACACACAACACACACATGAAACTAAGTGTCCAACTTCAATGACAAAACAAGATCAATTGGGCAATTGCTACTATATCAAATTAAATATTGCTATCCCACCAGTGTATTTATAAAATTGACCCGTGATTGACAGTGTTAATGGAGTTTATAACCCGAAACTGACGAATGCTTATTGCGGCTTCGCTTTGTCACATCCGAATTAGGATTCCGGGGAAGGCGTCCCGCTTTCTGTTTAGTTTCGACATTCGGCCTGTACGTTTGAATTTATAAGATGGGAAATTGGGGGGTCGCGGGGATCAAGATGGTACTGAAGCGGCGTGCTTACATGGTAGCAGTTCGGAGAGGTATTTTTATCATAACACTAGTTTCGCTGAAATGACATTCACAATTAGGAGCCGCGTATATTCATTAGCCAAAAATTAACATTAAGACTGCTTTAGTTCAAAATCATTTACCTTGCAAAAGTAAGGCATTTGGCAAGCCATTCCTCCTCGGCAAAGTGGGGTATATCCCATCCACCCTGTGGCGTATCTAGGGATTTATGGCTCCGGGGCAAACAAGAATTGATTCCCCATCCCCTGGGCTTCACGTAATATGGTGTATGTGCATGTAAGAAAAACAACATCATGTTTGAAAGCAGCGGTAAAGCCACTACAACATCGTCCAAATTATAAGCATAAAATACTAAACAGCTAAAATTTTATCATTTATATTGCCAACTTTAAGGCGCGCGGAGCCCAGGCAGAAAATTTTTGACATTTCACTTTTGTGCCCCCCCCCCCCCGCTTTCCCGAAAAAATGATTGATGCCCCTGAGGCTCAACCCTCCCCCCTTAGCAAAAGCAAATTGCCTTTGCATCCAAAACTTACTGTCGTTATTATGAAAGCAAAAGGAAAAGACGACCACGCCAGATAGATTGTGTTTGCAAAATTTATGCTCAGGAATTCTATAAAAACACACATTTTTGTACGTACTTTACCATGTGACTGGGAGGAAAGGGGGCGGATACTGTAGCGTTCCATAATTCTTCCTTTTTCATCTTTCTTTCCCCTTTTTCTTCTTTTTTTTATTAGCTCACCTAGCCAAAAGGCTCAAAGTGAGCTTTCGTCGGCGTTCATCGCTGTAAATCCTTCGTTACACATTTCATCTTCTTCTTCAAAAATAAGATTGGAATTTCGCCCAAAACTTGATGGAATATCCACAGGGTGAGGCATCAAGGGTTTCCTCAAATGTACACCTGGCCCCCCCTAGGGCCCAGGGGCAGGCCATAAAGAGCCAAAAGTAGTTAGTTTTCAAACGTCTTCTTCTCAGATCCAGAATATTTAGGTAAGCCATTGTGTATGTAATACCTCTATATGTACTGACATTTATTCCTCGTGACAATGCCAGGTGTTGCCCGGTTTGGCCCCTAAACGGGGCGCAAAGTTGAGGGTAGGCCCTATTTGAATACTCACGTTCACATAATGGATTTAGACCAAACTTAGTGGGAATGATCCTTAGGGGAAGGGGTAAAGGTTCCTGCGGGATGCGTAACACCTGGCCCCGTGGGGCCCAGGGAACAGGCCATAAGGCCCAAACTAGCGTAACTTTCTAACACAAGCCCATTTGAACCAACTTGGGTGTGGTAGATGCATAACAGGACCGTCATGTATCAGGCTCCGCACAACTTTTTTTCTACGCGTCGACCTGGTTCCTGTCGGACCATTAGAGTCAAAGTTTTTCATTATTTTACTGGCCCAAAAAATAAATTAAAAAAAACACGATTAAACTATATTTTATTATTGACTGCCCCCTCCCAGCATAATCGTCTTGGCCAGCTCATGATACTAACAACAACTTTGGCAATCAATGAATTCGCCAGAAGATTAGTTCGGTATATGCTAGAAAGAATCGTACGCGAGTTTGAATTTGACCACAGCGATATTAATTTTGTAATTATTTATTTCCGTATTACGCAAACAATAATTTAGTAGTTAATTTCACCCGCGGAAATGAAGTGGTAAATTATAGTCCGTTATTACGTCAAAAATAATTTAGGGAGTTTATTTTCACCCGCGAAATGAATTGGGTAATATTTAGCTTCCGTATTCTCCAGAAATAAAAGCGCAATTTGATTTTGACCCGCGGATATATTTCCCTTATATTTAGTTCACGTATTACGCAAAAAATTTTATGAGTTTATTTTTATCCCGCGAAATGAATTGGGCTTAAATTTAGTTCCGTATTATGCCAGAATAAACAGTCGGCAAGTTGATTTTGACCCCGGATATTAATTTCCCTAATATTTTGGTTCCGTATTACGCCAAAAATAATTGTTAGTTTATTTCCACCCGTGGAAATGAACTTCGCTAATATTAGTCGTATTACTTCAAAAATAATTTTAGGAGTTTATTTTCCCGGAAATGAATTGGTAATATTTAGTCCGTTTATTCTGCCAGAAATAAAGGCGGCAATTTGATTTTGACCGCGGATATAATTTCCCTTATATTTAGTTCCGTATTACGCCAAAAAAATGGTTCATGAGTTTATTTTATCACCGCGGAGATGAATTGGCTATATTTAGGTTCGTATTATGCCAGAAATAAAAAGTCGGCCAAGTGATTTGACCGCGGATATTATTCCCTAATATTGTTCCGTATTACGCCAAAAATAATGTTAGTTATTTTCCTCACCGTGAATGATATTGGGCTAATATTTTCAGTTCGTATTATGCCAGAAAGTCAAAAAGCGGGCAGTTGATTGTGACCGCGAAATTAATTGTCGCAAATATTTAGTTACCGTATTACGCCTAAAAATATTTGTTAGGAGTTTCTTTTTACCGCCGGAATGACGTTAACCAACATCAAGTTCCGTACTATGCAGAATGAAAGTTCGCCGTGTGATTTTGCCGCAATTATTTTTATGGTAATACGAAATTAAAAATTAGCGAAATTAATATCGCATGACAAAATCAAAGGCGACTTTCATTCCTGCGCATAATACAGAACATATACCCATTTCTCGCGCAGTGTCAAAATAAACTCCGCACCAAACTTGTTTTTGGCATATTACGGAACTAAATAATACCGCAATTAATTATTCCGCGGCTCAAAATCCATACTTTTATCTCGTTTCTGTAACCTCAAAATACGCGAACTAAAATATTACCCCAATTCATTCTACAGCCCTGTGAAAAGAGCACTCCTACAATTATTTTTGGCGTACAACTAAATATTAGGCAAATTAATATCCGCGCGTCAAAATCAAATTTGCGAACTTCTATTCTGGCATCAATACGAAACTTAAATGTTTACCCAATTCATTTCGCGGGTTGAAAATACACTCCCTAACAATTATTTTTGGCTAATACGGAAGCTATACATGATAGCGGAAATTAATATATCCACGGCTCAAAATATATATATATGCCGACTTTTATTTCTGGCAGACCATACGCAACATATATTACCCAAATTCATTTTCGCGGGTCAAAAATACACTCATACAAGTAGTTTGGCAATATGGGTTCCTAAATATACCGCAATTAATATCGTGGTGTCAAAATCAAATTTGCCGACTTTTATTTCTGGCATAATACGGAACTTAATGTAGGTTTAAGAATCATTCGCGGTCAAAAACGGCCTAGCGATTATTTTTGTAGATTATTTTTGGCGTAATACGCGATACTAACATATTTAGGCTCTGCAAACACACAAGATTTAGTGTAGTATCGTACAAAACGAATGTTATCATAATTCATTTCGCAACGCAAAGTTCGTAACAGCAAAGCAATTCAACATTTATCTTTGGCACTCATACGGACCGAATCTTGCCGCGATTCACTTCGAACATAAAACCACTCATACCCAACATTCATTACCGCAAGGACCTTTCCAAATAAACCAACGAGATTTCCGAACGTAAAATAACGAATTTCCGAACGGAAATTACGCTTTCAGCGCTCCCAAACGAAATTTCTCGGTTAAAGCTTGAAATCGTCGGAAAAATTCGTTCAACGAATTTCCGGAAGCGAAATTCGTATCGATACAATTTCGCAACGAAAGTTTCCGCCAAATAGCTCGGGGTTCATTTAGTTACGTAATTTTACTAACAACATTTTCCATAGACCTGAACCGAATTTTCTCGTACTTAGTCCCCAACGGTAAAAAAAACATATACTGAAACTATAATTTTATTTTGTAAGTTTTGGAAATACTGTTTTCATTGAGAGATAACCCAAATATTTAATGTCTTTCATATTAATTAATCACTTTAGATGGGCTCTGTAAAACCAGCACTAGAAAATGACAAGCTCCCTAAATTATTAAACTATGCCTTCACAACCCAAAAAAAATAAAAAAAAAATAATGCAGCGCTTAAAGTTTACACTGAAGACTTTTGCATATTTCTTTTAACTCCAGTAGAAATTTATTGAAATAATCAGAAATACCAATAATTTCCCATTTTGGATAAAATTTGAAATCTAGAAATTTCAGAAATGTAGTATCTCTTTAGCAAACACCAATAAAGGCCAAATCTCACTGGCTGGAAACTAGTTATAGACCAGTAACGACTTGAGTCTGGACAGGACCAATGGAGGCTCGGAGTCGTCAACATGGTTCAAAGTCTCCAGAGACATAGGCCACAATATCTCCATAAGTTGCAAAGTGTCGCAAACATCATTTCTGGAAGAGCACAACCATTTTGTCTGCCTGAAGTTGTCTGAGTCGCTGCGACTAATCAGTAGCCGCAGTAGGCGGCGACATCTCCGCCAATAGATAGGTGCCTTTACGCAACACTCTGCCCAATCTGGAAAATACAAAATTTCACATGCCTGCAGAAGTTCTTTGACTGTGCTAACATCCACTATCCGTAATGCAAGTGCTCCATGAATTGCCGGCATGTATTTCACCCAAGAAACTCCTGTCGGCAGTGCCGCTGTTTCCGGCCAGGGGGACAGTTTGGATAGGTGTCTCATCGGACGAATGCCAGCATTTCATACTCTGCCTCTGAAGTGTGACCCTGTTGTCTTGACAGCGTCCACAAGACCGGAAGCGGTGGTGATGTTCGATGCACCATCGTCATGTTCTGAGAATCTCGTCGGACTGATGATGATCAAATTCGGGACCCGCATAGCAGGAACGAGAGACAAAATGTTCCCCACAAAATCTAGCTGCTGGGCTGATTTGAAGCGAAATGATGAATATCAATAGTCATTCAAATCCTCAAGAATCAAACATTTGAAACCACATAGTAACACGCATAGACAACTCCCCCAGAGCGGCAGGTTCCCTCTTAGGGACACTTCCCCCGATGCGCAATCTATTAAAGAGAGTGGCCCCTTGGAGCAGAAGCTCCCCTGAGTACAACTCCCCCGAGGAAACTCCCTGGAGGACAACTTCCCCTGAGAACCAACTCCAGATCTTCAAGAACTGAACTCCCCTGGAGTAAAACTCCCCAAAAGAACAATCCCCTGGAGGAAAAAAAAAAAACAACTTCCCCGGCCCTGAGACCAACTAAATTTTCAAAAGTGCAAACATGTTTAACTCCTCCGGAAATTGTCCTCAGGGAGTTGTCCTCGGGGAGTGGTCATAAAGGATGGGTCCTCTGGGAGTTGTCCTCTCCGAGTAAAATGTCCGAGAATCACGGCTCCATAAATATGATTAACAATAAATATTCCAGCCTGGAACTTTTTTAATATGTTGAATATTTCATTTATTTTCTTCTGAAAACTTAATTTGTCAAAAAAGAAAAAAACATTATTGCAAGTTCACTGTACATTATTTTATTGAACTTCCTTTGATTTTGTATCATAGCCGAAAATCATGCTGACTAAACGCTGCCCGGAAAATTTGGTATTAATCTGATCTTGCAAAATATTGAATTTCATGCCAACATGACACACCTCCTAGCTCCTCATC
The DNA here is from genome assembly GCA_001188425.1 of Eucidaris tribuloides. Lineage (NCBI taxonomy): Eukaryota > Metazoa > Echinodermata > Echinoidea > Cidaroida > Cidaridae > Eucidaris > Eucidaris tribuloides. The sequence continues at coordinate 22,990 of JZLH01S0149145.1, forward strand.
ATTGTTTTGCTTATAAATCTGGGTGATCAGAGTTTTTTAACTTTTTACAATGAATATAACTGGAAGATGTGATAAACTAAATGTCGTTTCTAGGTGGTTGTGATAATTTTTGCTGTTTCACAATAAATAACAGCAAGATGTAAAATGTCCGAGAAAAAAATGTTTTGAAAAAAATGTGACCTTGAAAATTGGGGGGGGGGGGAAGAAAAAAACGGTGTCATGACATATGACCCTTGCTCACGACCCCTTTTTGCCGTTAATTGCACTTACACTCATGGAGCGGCGTCATATTGTATCAAGACTAGACTATAGTAGAACCCAAAACTAAATCTGACAGTGAGTTCACCCTGCTCACGGATCTTTCTTCAAACAATTCTGATTACTGAATCTCCTTTCCTATCAGCAAACTTATCAGAACTTGACTGAAGATGGAGGACATATCTGACATGCACTTCCGATGGCAGCAAGAAGCTTGTAGTCAAAGTTCTTATCCCAAACTGATATAGAACCTGATACAAACATCAAATAATACCTCAGGCCACAACATTCAGTTCTGGATCTGTAATCAGACAAGCCATTGTACCAAGATGGACACGTGTTACGTCCGAGCCCCGTCATTTCCAAGTCGCACCACACCAAACTTTTCTTCAATTCTCATTTTCGCTGGTCCAGCACCGCATGATTTCTCGATGATGCCTATGTTGCAGCATAGTAATGCCGCGTAATCTTAAAACTTGTGATTCTTCTAAGGACAGCTTGGACAGGCGCACAATATTGACGTAAATCTGGTTGATTAACATCGATTGTGAATTGTGCTAAAGATATCAACTTTCCAGATGATTTGTGAAATCGATCAGCTACCGGGGTTAATAGAGCAGCTAGCTGCCTAGCAGCTATAGAACACCTCGCGCGCGCGCCTATACGGGAAAGTTACGGCGAATGATGATGCGACTTGCATGTAGTAACGTCCGGCCGCATCATCGTCATCTCATTCATGATTTATTTTCTCGCAACATTTACATATGAGGCCGTTACCCAGTTTTTAGCTTTGTATTTTTTTACGTGAAATTCTGATGCTGGTATTATCTTGAGATCCGATTAGTGTCAGATGGTTCTATTTGACTTGAAGTATAAATGCTTTGGTGAGATTTCTCTGTTACGATTACAATTTAATGATTATGTTATTTAGCGAAGTTACAGTGTTTATTTTTTCCGTAAAGGTAGGCCCTAAAGACGACTGAGTAGTCGTATCGTAAGACGTGGTCGGCCGGTGTCGGTGTCCGGTCCTCCACGTCCACTCCACTGCACAGACAGTCGCGATTGTTTTGCACTGTCATGACTCTGTGCTTGTCTTCTCATCTCCTTTGGCTTTTTGTTGTTCTGAATTCTGTGCTGTAGCTGTGTTCTGTGTCGTGACTGGTGTTGAAACGTTTGATAAGTTTAAAAGGAGTGTTTTTCAGTTTTAGACGCGGCTCCGCGTGACCGTTATCTAAAACACGATTTTCAACAAAAAGGGTGGTTTTGAAAGATCTTTCAAACGCATTAGGCTATTGTTGTGTTATCCAAAACTTTTTCCTCCTCGTTTCTGAGAAGTGTTTAATCTATCCCCGTTACGCGCTTACGAAAGCCGATGTTATAGACCTACAACCCTGGGAAAGCAACTGCAAGGAAAACGGTTCCTGAAATTCTGTCACACCATTGTCCACGCGCACGCTTCAGTGTGTACAGTTTAGGTGGACAAACTGTTTAGGGGTCATATTTCTGGCAATAACTTGTTTTAGGGCCAAATGTGTAAATGAAGCACGCGGAAACCTTGTTGGCGGGTATTTTGCACACACAGAAAAACTTTTCAGGGGGTGTCTGAGAATAATTTGGTCACGCAATGTGATACAACATTATGTTTGACTGCCCCCCGGAAGAAAAGAGATAGACAGGTATTCTGCAGCTGTCGTTGACTGTCCACGTCTTGGACTTTGTGATGCTGCCAACGTCCAACGATAAACGATAATCGGCAAGGCAGGAAATGAGCGCAGGATAGACCTCTACTCTCTTTTTTTTTTCCATACAACTTGCCACCTGCATCAAGTGCAAGCACAACATGGGAGTTGTAGAAATGCGCTAGACACTGTAGATCTGTTTATATCTACGACTCGGAGACTGACCTCTACGGACGTACTACACTGCTACGTGCGATTTATCACCTATCAATTGTAAGATGCCACCCCTCGTCCCCAGGAATGGGGTCATGCTGGACATTACCAACAAAATGAATGACGCAGGTACATCAGGAAGCATTTGTCCGTCACAGGGCATCTGTGAATGGCGGCCGGGCGTGCGATGAGTTGTATACGTTAAATAGCCTAGGCACAGTCATTGTGAAGAAAATAGTCGAGACACACAGGTGCCATGTATATGAAAATCCGACTCACGTTGACAAGTGCACGCCACCATTCCGGTCGAGGGTGCGTCTTACAATTGATAGGTGTATTATATGTTTACAAGGCAAAAAAAAATACAGTTTTGAATAGACAGATTCTATCAATCAGTCTAAATGAAATAATTTCAGTTTTACATGAATAAATTGCGCCCAACCCCTTGATTCTCGGTTTAATTCATATCGAAATTTGTTAGGTGCCAGATTTTGGAAGCCTGTTCATGCCTTCACACGATGAATGAACCATTTACCAAGTCCAAGACTAAAGGAAATAGAATAGTGTAAGGAGTTAAGGGGTATAATTAGGATCTATTGCTTTCTATTCCCTGTGTATGGGTGCACCCGGCACAGCCTGCCTATCATAATGCTGCCTTTAAAAAAGTGAAAATCGTAAGTTGACCAGATTCACATTGCCATTTCCCCATAGACTTACTGTGTGTACACCTAGCGATTAAAAACTCGCCCCGAGTTTTAATTATCATGCATGTAACTTGCCATTGCAGTGTAACTTTCCAAACTTTTGTATTCTAGTGTGTTTATTGTCCATCATTGAACATACGGTGCTAGTTCAGGCATATCAAAGTTTGACAATTTTTTAAATTGAAGCTCCACAAGTTAGCCTATCACTTTAAACAAGATATTAGGGTGCATGTCCATATATGAATTGAATATTAAATGTCTTCAGTATTTAATATAATTTTTTAAAATTGTCCCATACGTAAGACCAAGTTTTACATTTTATTGCCAAATTAACCCCTTAGATTGCATAATATTTTCATGATAATGATGTTGAATACTACAGAACAAACTGTAACTCTTGAACTTCCCCAATGTATTAACTATCTGTCATTAATCAAAGTATAAATTTGACATCAGGTTTACGTTATCTTGCACTTGCCCATAAACTAGAACATCTGTCAGAAACTTTGGCGGTAAAATACGTAGTTTTGGTGAAAATCAACATTAATAAACATCAAAATTACGTTGATGAATGTTACGAGCCGTCTCCAAAATTGTACGATCAGCCGTTAGCCAAAGTGCGCGAGCAGTTTAGCCATATTAACCAATCAGTGGCCTGCTTGGCATTGCGAACGTACACATTCGCAATTGAGCAAAATATAAACTCATGAGAAAGAACATATATTGCTTGGAACATTATCGGTATTATTTTTCTCATAAAACAAATAAATTCATGACGTATGATCTCAAACTTTCAGCACACATTTTGTAATTACTAAACTACCTGTTTCTTTTATAATGTTAAAGGGCAAGTAATGGACTGCCAAATCCCAAACACAATCTTAAAACATCCCTGTGTACACATCCCCAAAATAGTGAAACAAGCAACAGCTTGGTTGCATTACCAATTAAAATATATATTTTTGTATTCTGCAGGAAATTAATTCCTTGGGTGCAGTATGCAATTGTTGAAGTGACAAAACAACCTGAGCTGACACAGTCAGAAGAAAAATAGTATTTTAAAGGAAAGTGTAAGTTAGATCACTGAACAGTGACCAACGCTTTTACCACAACTCTTCAGAGGAGAGACACCTATCATCATATAGCTGGCGTCCTTTAGAGTAACGGAGAATCCTGTGCGTGCTTCGTGCTGCGCTCCTACCTACTCCACACAATATGGTGACTGGCGGAAGCAACACCCCATAGTTACACTAACAACTTTCATCTCGTGGGTATTTCTCTCCATTATTGTATTCGTCTTGCCCTGAGATGTCACAACGGTGAGCAAAACGTCTGTGTTTCCTTTAAAAGTTGTAATGCGCTCATTTGACTCGCCTACTTGTCTATGAGATGCATGAGAGACAGCTGCAAATTATTGCTGCCACTGCAAGATATTTGTGGCAGAATGACACACAGAATAAGATCCAGCCTCAAAATTGTAACACAGCATATCTGGTTGGGGGGGGGGGAGTACCCATATAATTTACTTTCTAAAAACCATTTAAATGATTTTTGGAATACATTGTTTCCAGCCCTCATTTTCACACCATACCAATGGTAGAATCAGGTCCATCTATCATGCCCCCCCCAGCCGCAGAGATAGGGTTAATGAGCTTAACATTGTCTAGACTTTGTGGATGTGAGCTTTTACTGTATGTTTCTTAGAACATGTACAGCTGAGCCTTTGACTTCTATTATGCAGGTTTGTTTTCCTCCTGTTGTGAGGAGAGCGATAACACTGCTGCATGTATTAAACAACAATGATTTATCCAGTGCATCTTCACTATAATCAACATGTAGTGCCATTTGTGACTGTGCAGTTCACCAAATGTATTTCCTAGGACTGGCTCCAAGCAGAGAAATCAAGAATGATATCAAAATAGATTTGTCTTTTTGTCTCATTAAAAGGTAATTGTTTCGATTTTCCACCTACATGAATATATTGTATAATTATTTAGATTTCTTGTATAGGGCACAATGCATAAAAACGACTTGACATCCACAAAACAAATTGAATTCATTGAACCAATGGCCTTCTGTTGGATCTGTTGGAAACAGAAAATTTAGGAACAGTTTGCAGACCTTATGAACATGAGAAGTCAAAGCAATTACAGTAATTTAAAGTGCCTTTTGAATGAGTGGATACACCACCAAGGGCAGGATTAATCAGAGTCAGACATCATGGATTTATGTTCTAGACCCACTTTACCTCAATACTGATCATCAGGAAGCTCTAGATCAGAATGCTATGTGCGTCGTGGGGGCGGGGTTCGGAGGTGCGGAATCCTCTTCAGACCCCCCCCCCCCAAAAAAAAAAAAAAAAAAAAAAAATTAAAATAAAAAAAAGAAACAGGAAAAGAGAAAAAAAAAATTTTGGCCGTCGCTGTTGGAGGGGGGGCGGGACGGGGGTTGAAAAGGCACTCATGTCTTAGAAAACACCTGCCAACTGTCCCTATTTTCCAGGGGACGAGTCCTATTTTGGCAAAGAAAAACACTTTTTACCCTTTTTGAAGTTTGTGTCCCTATATTTGCAAATATTTGTCATGTAGTAAGTAATATGATATGAAGAATGTCCCTATTTGTCAAATGTACTTGTGCCCCATTTGTCCCTATTATTTTGAGTTTTGGGTTGGCACGTATGTTATTACAGTTTCACACAAAACTTCTGTATCTATTTTGAAATAATCCCTAAAATTTTGCATGAAATATACTTGAAATGTTAGTTTGACCATGCCCAGAATCACGTCTTTTTTATGCGTATTACAAAAAGTTCACCTGGGAGGGGGATCTATCCCCCTTCCCACACTCTCTCCCGCTCGGTCGCTTCGCTCCCTCCATAGTTTCGTTCAAGCCCCCCAGTAGCCCCCCTAAAATTTTGCTCTAGAACCCGCCCTGCGTAAAACAGTTAAAAACATCGATTTGGCATCATACTTTAGCCAAATTTTGCAATAATATTGTTGGAATCTAACCACTTCCATTGGATTGATATAACTCCTTTCATCAGTAACTATGCTTGAGTTCAATGTTCCTTTTTTCTTGTACGTAAGGCCCCTTAACCATAAAAGTTGATTAGGCCTAGATCAACGCTTACCACTGCTAATGGAGATTGGTAAGTTTTGTCTTTTTTTCCAACAAATGCACCCCCTTTGAAAAAAGCTGGTGAGGCACTGGAACTGTACTCAACCTTTAGAAAAGTTCAATTTGTATTTTGTTTTCCGGGAAAAAGCTTCAAATTGTGTCAATTCCAATTTTAATCATATAGTATAATTACCACATTTCTGTGTATATAGACCATTGTTTTCATCTGGCCTCTGATATAGAATGTTTTTGATTTACAACTTTGTAAATTGACTATCTCTTTAACATATTGTAACATTGTATACCAATAATCTCATTATGAACTTCTGTCATTTCCTAGACATTTATCGACAATGCTGTTGCCCAACTCCATGCGGAACCCGGACCCCACCCTGGCAACCTCCCCCGATCACCAAATCTTGACGACGGACACCAAACTGAAGCAACATCCTTCGTTATATAGCACTCAGAATACTCATGAACAATCAGCATGCAATTTTGACGGGGAGCGGCGAGAGTTGTACTCGGAGAGGAGCGACTCCTCTCTGATTAGTATGCAATAAACCGTGGAGCTATGTGCCAGAAAACATTCTGCCTCGATATGGTCGATAGTTATTGGACGACATTCGTGCTCAACATGGTAAGCATTGCAATTCAATTTTTCTTGACTGCAGTTATTGTTCATCCCTCACTGTATTTGTCTTTTCAAATTTGTAACTGCGGTTATCTAAAAATTACAGATTCATGCCATCATGATATTGCCAGTCAAACTGACCAATTTCAAAATGTATGGTCCTTTTTTAAAATATTTGTACGTATGTAACATAGGGTACAACCAGTAGTAAATTTGATGCATAATCTTGCACATCGTGCCTGAAGCCTAAAAACATACTTTTTATTGTACTGAACATTGTTGTTGATTTTTCTCAGACAATTTTTGTTTTTGCGTGATCAGGAAGAATCCATTTGGGGTGTGCCAATCTGTCTCTTCTGCATGTATTTATTAGATATGATAAGAGTAAATCGTCATGGCACTGTTGTGTTGATAGTGCAGCTCAAACAAGCGGTACACGAGAAGGGTAGCGCTATGATAGGAGTACCAGTAACACAACCCTGTCTGTTGCCGTTCACATATGGTATCCATCTGCATGCGATGATTATTTCGACAGATCTCTAAGAATTGTATGTCAACAGCAATTAACGCATGAAATTAGACAATATTACCTCACTTGCAAAGTCGAAGTCTGTACTGGTATAGTAGCTGTTGATATCCAGTGGTGCACGGGGGGGGGGGGGGGGGGGGGTAGAGAGAGTATGACCGCCCACCACTAAAATCATTTCAAATTCACAACAATCACATCGATTGAGCAGTGTTAATTAATTAAAAATATGTCTTTGACATTTTTGCCCCCCCCCCCCCCCCCTTACCTTACTATATCTGTCTTATTTTGTGTAATTTACCAGAATTGGTATAAAATTAGTATTCTTCTGCGATCTGAATATTCTAAATCATCTGTAATTCACTTTTAGCAACATATGAAAAAGTGAGGAAAATTAGAAATTATTAGCCTGAAAAGGTGATACCCCAGATATGCATGAATTATTAGTCTGAATGACTTATGAAAACTTACATTTTTGTATGTGCAAAGCAAAAATTGATCAAAGCTACCACTTTTTGCCACAACACGGTTACAGAAACAACATACACTAGACATCATGTACTGAGATATGTCGCCTCTGCATTAAGACTAATTACCTTGAGACATGCATACATGTATTTCCAAATATTCATTGTGTTGTAATTGGATTTACCACAATTTATGCCAACGTAGTATCCATGATTATTTTATTTTTATCAAAAAATTACAAGTGGTAATGATGACAGATTTACAATAAATTATTTGATTTATGCCTGTGACAACAAACAGATGTTATAATTTTTTTTTTTTTTTTTTTTTTTTACTATCTTTTTATTTACAAGTTGGGAGATTCTGGTGAGGTGTCAAATGATTGACCTCACAATAAATACAATACCTGATTTGTGCCAATTTTCAACAACTTGTATTGATAAATTGAGTAGCTAAGGCATCTATTCTATTTTTATTCAGTGTGCTTTTCCAGAAACATGTATCTGCTATCACACATGAAGAATTGTACGCTTTGTGAGTTTTCAAATTTGATACAGCATAAGCAATTTCAGAAAGTGGACAAATACATGTATAAACATCAAATTCTATGCAGATTCATGCATTTAAATTACATATTGTGTGTGTATGGCCAAAATGAATAAAAAGCTGTTCCTCATAAAATACCAAGAACATTCTTTTGTTATACAAACAAATTCCCAAGTTATCTATAAAAAGTACTGAACATGGTTAATGGTAGTGGGTTCAAAATTTTCAAAATTTTAATGGATAATAGGCACCAATTGAACTCACTAAAATGTGAGGGAGTCCAACCCCTATTCATATTTAGGGTGACTTTATAATGTGGAAAACCTCATTTTGAACAAAAATGAAAATGCTTAAAAGTCCCCCCTTGAAAAAATTAATAAATATTAATTGAATAAAACTAAACTAATTTACCAAAAAGATGCATAATAAAGCCAAAGAAATCATAATTTACCTGTAAATATATCCCCAAACCCGAATCAAAACCCCCATGGGCCTACATGTAGTGAGCTTGATGTTATTTGGAAGTTAAAAAAACCCCACATATTCAAGTCAGAAAAGTGTAAAATTACAACGCTGATTAAATGGAATTTTACATTTGTAAAATAGAGAAAAACAGAATTTGACATTCGTAAATCAGAGAAAATCAAAATTTAACACTTGTAAAAACAAAATTTTTCATTTGGTTTTATTTTAGGGTCATCATGCCATTCATGAAATCTTACGCCAATGCTGGGGACTTCACCGTAGCAGGGAAAGTGAAGACAGTGCTGATTACTAACGCCATCTGGTATGGCAGTTATCTTCTCATCTTTGGCGTTCTTCTCATCTATGTGGCTGCCAATCCATCGCTGCATCTAAATGGGTAAGTTTTCAGCAGATGGAGATAAAAACAGAAAACATTCATTGACTGAGACAAATATGTGATGGGGTGGGAGAAGAAATACATCACAATTTACTTTTTCCTGTTACAGTTGTGAAATAAATCTTTTCTAATCAGACAAATCACATCCACAAACACTTTATCATTAATAATATTCTTTCATAAAACCATGTCTCTATTATTCCATGTTTACAGTTTCATGAATTTTTAGTTTGGTTTAAATATGTAACAGTTTATTTTATTGAAATTTATTGTATCCGTAGTATATATTTTCATGTTTTTATGCCTCTGTCCCATAAGGGAGCCGGAGGCATTATATTTTTCAGTTATCCATCAGCACTTCCGTACGTCCATGCAATTGCACGTCCATGCATCCACAGTTTCTCGTGAACAAGATTACTGAAGTACCACTGGATGAAGAATCTTTTGTATTAGGCACTATAAAAATATCATAGCTGTTATTATTATTATTATCAACATCATCATCATTGTTATTTAATTTTTTTTTTAAAGACACTATATCACATTGAGGAAGCCCCATTTAAAAAATTGTCAAACTTTGATATCTGATGTACATGATAGTGTTTTAATGGACAAATAAGCACCCGAGAACACAAAACTTAAGACAGTTATGCTGTCACAAGCAAAATATATACAGACAAATACCAACAGATGATTTATTGTTAGGCCACAAAAATGGATTGGTCTTGCATTGATTTTCATGTTTTTAAAGCACTAAATGATCGTTTTGAAGTGCATTTTTTCAGGGTTTCATTTTAAGAACTTATCAAAGTCTCTAGTGGTGTGGAGGATCCTGTAGCTCAGATTTTATTTTAAAACTGAGAACATTGTTATACAATGCCTTCAAGATTGTATAGTATTTAAATTGATTTTTATATTTATTGACCTATATATTATTTATTTATTATTGATTTTCATTTACTTATTTATTATGCCCCCGCCGACGAAGTCTTGAGGGGGCATTAAGCGTTGCACCTGTCCGTCCGTCCGTCCGTCCCCCTAATTGGTTTCCGCACGATAACTTGAAAAATATTTGACAGATTTAAAAATTTTTTGGTGTGTAGGTAGATCATACTAAAATACAGGTCAAGTTCAAATTCGGAGTCCGCAGGTCAAAGGTCGAAGGTCACAGCTCATTATATATGCAAATTGGTTTCCGCACAATAACTTGAAAAATAATTGACGGATTTAAATTTTTTCGTGTGTAGGTAGATCATACTAAAATACAGCTTAAGTTCGAATTCAGAGTCCACAGGTCAAAGGTCAAAGGTCACAGCTCATTATATATGGTCATGTGTCGT
>JZLH01S0149165.1:0-23250 GCA_001188425.1 Eucidaris tribuloides
TACTACTACTACTACTACTACTACTACTACTACTACTACTACTACTACTAGGGACAGTGATTTTCCGTTTCAAGAAAAGGCCTTTTCCGTTTCTAAAAATCTGGAATTCCGTTTCAACTTGCCTTGAAAGTGGAAATTCCATTTTACCATAGACTTTGTATACAGGAAAAAAAATAACAATTCCGTTTACATTAAACTTGAAACAAATATTTCTCGCTGTTTCTCTGTTTTGTGTCAACTTCTTCTAATTTTTGTTCTGAGTTTTGTGTTTTTTCCTTTCAAAAAGTAAAAATTTTGAGAAAAAAGAGGTTTTCTGTGATTTTCCGTTTGAAAACTCATTTTCAAGTTGTGATTTCCGGAAATTCCGTCCGTTTTCCGTTTTCGCGGAAAATCACTGTCCCTATACTACTACTACTACTACTACTACTACTACTACTACTATTTTGATACATGATTCTGGTCATCCACAGATATTGTTGACGGCAACCTCAAGGCCATAATGAGGCTCATCCTGGCCCTTGCGGCCCACTACAAGCCCTCTAGCGTCAAGCAGGCTTCCCAACAACAACAGCAGCAAAGCTCTCCCATGCCTGGCTCACCGGCCCAGGGAACACCCAATAGTGGCACGCCCTCTCGGAAAGTGACGCGACAACCGTCATTCGCGGCCATGGCAGCCAATGCGGCAGCTGCGATCCATGATGCGAGGAAGGAGGCGGCCGGGGCAGGCGGATCTCTGAGGAGGTATAAAGACTCTCCTCATAGACCTGGGTGAGTTGTCAGCTTTTTCTGGTGCTAAAATATCAGTAGGAATGTTTGTTAACTGTAAATGCCAATCATCTTCTTAGAATAGTCAAAAACAAGGAGGGTTAGCTTGGAGATGTTTGGTATTGTACAAGAATTTCTTCTTGTAATTGTTGTGCTGTAAATGATTAAAATCAAACATTTTCTGCAGTGTTCCCATATCTTTTTTTTAAATAAATATTTTTCAATGATTATTAAAATAATAATGATAATAAAAAATAATAATAATAATGTGTTATAACAGAGGTAATAATAACTCTTGCACAAAATGTGTTTTTTAAGATATGATACTTGTTATTTTTTTGTGAATTAAAACTCATTGTTTCTAACCTTGCAATGGGCTAACATTTTGCTGTGTTTACACTTATGTCTTTTTGCTGTGTATATGTTTCTTTGGTAAAACACATACTTTGACCAAATACTAATCAAAAGACTAAATGGAAAAATGCCATACAGATTAAAAGATTCACATTAAATTGCTGTTGTAATCAAATGATTGTTTCGATACAACAAAAGATGTAATGAAATAATTATATACTTTACTCGCGTATAACGTTCAATACTACAGTAGCTTGTCAACAGCTGAATCCGCTGTTGTAATGTGCGTGTTTTGTAACTTCTTCCTCTATTTGTTTGTTTCTTTGTTACCCCCTTAACAAATACCCTCTATGCCTCTTCCTCCAAATACTGCCTTTTTATTTTCCCCCCTTCCCCTTCCCCCTTCCCCTCCCCTTTCCAATTTCTTCTCCACTTATACCCGCCCTAATTGCCCCCTCTGAAAATTCTCCTGATCTCTCAATTACCTAATCTGCCTTGATGTTTTGCCAATCCCATAAACTTCCCCACAGCCCCCAGACCTCCCCTACCCCTCTCTCTATGACCCCCACTCACCATAGTCCCCACCACAGTCCCCACCCTAGTCCCCACCCAGGGGGACACCCTAGCGGGGCAGGGTCGCACTATCAGTCTCATCATCACTATTCAACTTCAACTCCACCAAACCACGACTTTATGCACAGAGGGATGCTGAGGTATATATGTAATATCTTCTTGCAATTTGTATTTGTAGATATCCAAGTTGAGCTAACTACAAAACCCCAAAATATCTCTCCAAACCTATTGCTTTTATTTATAGCAAAAAGAAGCTGTAATTTACCATAAAGTAAGAAAACTTTTGAAGTAAGCTCTGTTATTTTTAGCTCATCCGGCCCGAAGGGCCCGATGAGCTTATGCCATGGCGTGGCGTCCGGCGTCCGTCCGTCCGTCCGTCCGTCCGTCCGTCCGTCCTTCCGTCCGTCCACAGTTTTGAAAATGCCAAATTTCTTCTTCGTCATTTCTCAACCGATTTTGATTCTGATTGTTTCATCTTGATATAAGGGCTAGGTGGGGGATTTAAAACTTCTACACAGAATGCGTGAAATTCAATAATTTTTAATTTAGGCAAATTTATTCGAAATCACAAAAAAATGCTTCTTCCTCCTTCATTTCTCAACCAATTTTAATTGTGATTACTTTATTTGGTAGGGCTGAGTTATGCACATTAAACTTTTATACAGAATTTTAAAATATACTCCATTAATTAATGAATGGATTTTATGCAAAATTAATCCAAAAATAACAAAAATTGCTTCTTCTCTCACAGTTCTTGACCGATTTTCATTCTGTTTGTTTGATCTGATAGGGCTAGGTGGGGCTTCAAGACTTCTACACAAAATTGTGAAATTAATCAATTATGCAAATTTAAAATTAATCAATAATGCAAATTTATGCAAATTTTTCGACAATCACAAATAAAATAAAAAAAGGCTTCTTCTCCTTCATTTCTCAACCAATTTTGATTTAGTTTGCTTTATCTGGTAGAGCTGAGTTATGGCACATTAAACTTCTACACAGAGATTTTAATTATACTCCATTAATTAATTATGGTAATTTATCAAAATTAAATCCAAAATAACAAAAATTGCTTCTTCTCTCACATTTCTTGACCGATTTTCATTCTGTTTGTTTGATCTGATAGGGCTAGTGGGGGCTTCAAGACTTCTACACAAAATTGTGAAATTAATCAATTGTGCAAATTTAAAATTAATCAATTATCCAAATTTATGCAAATTTATTCAAAATCAAAAATAAAATATAAAAAAATGTTCTTCTCATTCATTTTCTCACCAATTTTGATTTAGTTTGCTTTATCTGGTAGAGCTAAGCTTGTACACTAAACTTCTACCAGAATTTTTAACTGTTGCCCCATTAATTAATTATGGTAATTTATGCAAATTTATTCCAAAAATAAAAATTTATTTCAGTTCTATTCATATCAAGTACCTCATTAATTTGGTTCACTTCAAATGTGCTTTTTCCAACAACAAAAATCAGTATGGAGCCGCGGAAGGGATCCGGGGATGCCAATCATATATAATCATGTAGTTATTATTATGTTTTTTTATATTATATATTTTATTTTTTTCATGTCCCTTCCAGGGCATGAAACTAATATTTTTTCTCACTCGAATTTTTTTTATATTCATCGTTCCTTCCGGGACCATCAAATTTAATCTTTTCACCAGTATAAAATTGTACCACATGAAATTTCGGATATATGATGTTGCGAGATGCCGGATGAGCGCGTACGTCATTGACGTTTTCGAGTTTCTAGTTCCTGTTATGTTGTACTGGAATAAAAGTTGTTATTTGTTTCGTAAATTGCAATATATTGTTTGATTTTTATGCGCATGTGTGTGTGCTCACATCTGCACTGTTTTATGAAGAAACACTAACTTAAAATATTTAGTAAATAAACAAAAATGTATAGCATTATGACCATGAAAGATTGCATTATGCGCTAAAACAAAATCATTGTTTACAAGTGAATAGAATTACCTGATAATATACAGTGTGTATCAAAAAAAAGTAGACACCTCAGAAAAAAATTTATTACGCAAATACTTCATGATCTAGAGATTATTTTTTGATATGATATTTTATCCTTGGACCTAAGCTATCTGATGAACATATTGTATGAAAGTATTTCACGCATGAGCGAGCACAGGCCACTTTTTGTCCAATAGGCCAAAAATGCATTTGCGACAGAATTGTGTTTATATGTCAATGTTAATACTCACAGACCGGTGCTGCAGAAGCTCTCATCTAATGTGCGACAATGATTGAATCCTCAGCATGTCAGAGAAGTTGTAATATCATTTTGTGGCAAAACACATAAATTAAGCAATGATTCAGAAGTACCCCTGAAAGGAGAAAGATCATGTTTGCAAGATGAACTGTGAATGAAGAAATGGCATTTTCTGTTTTTGAAGGGGTTGGGTGGATTGGATCTGAATCATTGCTTCATTTTTGCTAATTCTAAATCCTCAGCATGCTCAAGAAGAGCTTATATCAATTCTGTGCCAAGAAAGACAAAATAAAGCAATCATTCAAATGACAGTTACCAACCCCCAACCCCTGAAAAAGAAGAAAATGCATTTTTTTTTAAATTCACAGTTCATTTTGCAAACATGACATTCTCTTCTTTATGGGGATATCTGAATCAGTGCTTCATTTTTGTGTGTTTTTTGTCACAAAATTGATATTAGCTTTTCTCTGAGCATGCTGAGGATTCAATCCTTGTGTACATCAATGAGAGCTTCTGCAGCACACGGTCTGTGAGGCATTAAACATTGATTATAAGACACAATTCTGTGCGCAAATGCATTTTTGGCCGATTGCCCAAAAAGCGGGTTGTGTTCACTCATGCGTGAAATACTTTCAATACAACAGTGTCATCAGATAGCTTAGATCGCAAGGTAAAATATTCGTATCAAAAATATAATCTCAAATCACGAAACAATTTTTAATAATTTTTTTTCTAAGTGTCTACTTTTTTTGATACACGCTGTATAACTCAAAAGGATGACAAAGTTTATATTTTTGGTGATTTGTGGATGTATTTTTTTTTTCAAATGATTTTTCCTCTTTTGAAGTGTACAGGTGTTTGGATCCTAACTTAATTTGTCTAGACACAATGCCTTATTCCCCTGAATACATGTACATGCATTCTATGTAATGTTGTCAATCTTGTAACTCATAACATTTCAAGAAGTAATGATTCTCTATACTGATATCCAGGCAATGATGTTTCATCAGTGATGATGATAATAACAATTATAATAATAGTAATAATGATAATGATAATGCTAATAATAATGATAATAATAATAATAATAATGATGATGATGATGATGATGATGATGATGATGATGATGATGATGATGATGATGATAATGATGGCGATGATGATGATGATGATGATGATGATGATGATAATAATAATAATAACTTTTAACATTAATCTCATTTGCCCAGGGTAGTCTCTTTATTGACCATAATAACAATGTGTTAATTTTTTAATTGGGTTAATTGTGTTTCTTCACATTCAGCTAAACCTTATAACAGATCAAATATGATTCCTCTTCACCGTTTCACCAGTATTTTTACATCATAATATTCAACCTTTTCTTTCCCCGATCAGAGCTGATTCAGGTGACCATCCCGATGGCCCAAGGGCAGTAAGCCCCCTCCCCCCAACCCCCCTCACTCAATCCGCCAACACATCAACCTCCAGCCCTATAATGATAATAATAATAATAATAATAATAATAATAATAATAATGATAATGATAATAATAATGATAATAATAATAATAATAATAATAATAATAATAATAATAATAATAATAATAATAATCATCATCTCATTTGCCCAGGGTAGCCTCTTTATTGACCATGATAACAATGTGTTGATTTTTTTCATTGGGTTAATTGTGTTTCTTCACATTCAGCTAAACCTTATAACAAATCAAATATTCCTCTTCACCATTTCACCAGTATTTTTACATCATAATATTCAACCTTTCTTTCCCTTATCAGAGCTGATTCAGGTGACCATCCGGATGGCCCAAGGGCAGTAAGCCCCCTCCCCCAACCCCCCTCACTCAATCTGCCAACACGTCAACCTCCAGCCCTATGCTGTGCAGGCAGGGGGACCTCAGGAGGGCTATGAGCCCCAGGCAACATAGTAATCTAACTCACACATCCGACTCAGATCAGGGTAAATATACAATACCAGGTGAAAGTATTGAATGAAAATGTTAGAAGTTATGAATGTCACAGAGAGTATAATAAAGAAGAAAAAATAGATAAAAATGTCAACAGAAAAAATATCAGAGGCTTACAACTGTCAAGGATTTAAAATGTCTGCAGTAGAAATATGAGCTACACTGTAGTTCAGATTGTAACAGTTATTACAAATATCTGAGGTAAAAGTGTATTTGATGTAATTGTGAGAGGTAAATTCATATAATAACACATAGATTCAGTTACAGGCTTTAAATCTACAAATATACCAGTTTTTAATTGCATGTTGCATGCCTCTGTTTGTTGAATATTATATTGAACTTATAAATGTTGGAAATTAGAAATGAGGAATATGTGTTTGTATGTTATGTAAGAACAAGTACAAACATTTGGAATAATTTATGCTTTCAAAATTTTTTACAAATAACAACCACCCCCCCCCCCAAAAAAAAAAATAAAAACTAAAAATAAAAAAAATTGCGCACTTTGCAATTTCCAGGATTGATCATTTCTCTGTTGGAGCAAAGGCCAAATCACCCACAATGGACGAATAAAGTTGACTATTGTAATATTCATTTGTTGGTTTCTTACAGGAAGTGCAGGGGAAGATGGGGGCTCACATACCAGTTCGAGACGATCGTCCATTTCACTGAGTGAGACGTTATTAGAAGAGCACAATCTGATGGGACAGAACTTGGACGATACAAAGAAATTACTGCAAAGTTTACAAGAGCTGGTAGGTTCATGAAGGTTGACTGTTTCTGCTCTCTTTTAAATGGACTTAGAAGACAGTACATTGCAATTTCTTGTGGTGAGGAGATCATTCAGTATAATAACGTTAGCAGGGTTATGACATAGCCAAGGTAGATGTCACACCCATCAAACCAATCATTAAGTTGACATGAGGAGGAATTCATCAAATGTTTTTATTATTTTTTGATTGAAGGGATGTGCATATTCTGGAATTCCTGTGTAGCTTGCAGAATTTCTCAGACTAAAATATAACAACAATCAAAACAGTTGTTATTCTAGTATGATTTACGTACTACATTTTTCGTGGCTTTAAAAATATTTAATATAGCAAGTGTAAAAATAAATGAGGTAACAAGATGCATTTTGTAATTTTTTATCCACTTTTTGCAAACTCATCAGCTCATTACAATTTATGAGACAGTAGCAAAACCTAAGTACTGTCATAATCAAATTTCTATACCTATACATGTATGTGTGGTTATAAGCCTTCATGTATTATTTTTGCCATTATGATACTTTATTTCATTTTTGTCTCGCCCACCGGAGGTGACGGCGAGACTAAGGGATCCAAATGGCATCCGTCCATCCATCTGTCCGTCCGACGTCACAAATGTTAAAGTTTACTTGCAAGACTCTCTTATGACATAACTTGACAACCATTGGTCCAATGGAAACCAAACTTAGGTGATAGATGCACATGGGGTACCCACATGTTGCGGTGCTGTCAAAGGTCACATGGTGAGGTCAAAGGTCATTTGAGGTCAACGTTAAAGTTTACCTGCAAGACTCTCTTGTGACACATAACCTGCCAATCGTTGGTCCAATGGCAACCCAACTTGGGTGATAAATGCACATGGGGTACTCGCATGTTGTGGTGCTGTCGGAGGTCACATGGTGAGGTCAACGTTAAAGTTTACCTGCAAGACTCTCTTATGACACATAATTTGGCAACCGTTGGTCCAATGGCACCCAAACTTGGGTGATAGATGCACATTGGGTACCCACACGTTGTGGTGCTGTTGGAGGTCACATGGTGAGGTCAAATGTCATTTGAGATCAAACTTGGGTTAGGGATGTACAGTGTACTTGGGGAAATTTACCTCAGTGATATTTAGTCGCGGGTGGGCGAGACACAATCTTGCTTTCGCCTTGTTAGTTTTTCTGTAACTTTTTAACTGCAGATTTGTCTCCCTGCAGCATAGGTG
Source organism: Eucidaris tribuloides (assembly GCA_001188425.1). Lineage (NCBI taxonomy): Eukaryota > Metazoa > Echinodermata > Echinoidea > Cidaroida > Cidaridae > Eucidaris > Eucidaris tribuloides. The sequence continues at coordinate 7,887 of JZLH01S0149165.1, forward strand.
GGTTAGGTTTTAGGAACCCCCAAAATTGCTTGATTGCTACTGATTTATAGTTAGGGTGTCTTCAGTTAGATTTTATCAATTTTGGTGAGGGTGGTCCATTTCTGTCTCCAATTGTATGATTTAAACACAAGTTTGTTAACCCGTTGCCTCCGAGATTCTGAAAATCCCATAGAGTTAACACAGGCCACATCCCGTTCCCGTAGCCAACGGGTTAAATGAAAAGTGAATATATGATTGAAATGAAGAAAAATTTACATATGTCTTTCTCTTCATACTATTCCTAAATGGCAACTTTACCTTGAAATGAAGAGGCGAGATCTGCAGGCTCAACAGCCGACGAGACAGATGATAATTGAATGGAGACTACCGCCAAGAACAAGTGGTTAGGCATACACAGATCTTTCTGCTGATATTGACGTCCTCACCTTAGTGATATGCTTACGTTTTTTCAAAATTGTGGTTCATGAAAAGGATAACATAATTATTTGTCATGTACTCTTGTATGTGTTGACAAAATTCGCTAAAATGTTCAATACATATTCATGTCAATCAGAATTTGAGATAATGATGTGGAGGGACAGTCTGTTGCACCATGAGTAGTCTGTATATGTTTTGAAATAGTAAACCATCCTCTTCATGAAATATCAGTTATTGACTCTTGGCATCTGATTTAGTCCAGGGAAAAAATAAACATGGGGGCGCGGAGCGATTTCGCCCCCGAAATGGCAAAAAGAGCCTCCGAAATTTGAAAAAGAGCCTCGTAAATTGTCACAGGGTTCACACAAAAGAGTATTTGGAATGCACTGAAACAAGAAAAATAGCCCCCAAAATGAAAATTTAATTTTCCCTGACTCTTACTCGCCTGGATAAAATGAAGAAACAATGACCCCCCCCCCCCCAAAAAAAAAAAGGTAGGCAGTAATAAATAAATAAATGTATAAATGAATACACACAAATATAAAAATGAATGAATAAAATAAATTTAAAGAAATGTCCTGTTCAATCGATGTATAACATTGCCTCTGAGGTTTTGAGATAAAGATGTATTTATTTCCTCAAGCATTAAAATTACAAAGTGTTCAATATTTAGCTATGCAGTTTGAAATGTTGGGACTGTAAAAGAGAAGTCCAGTTAATTAAAGAGAGAAACTTACTTTTATCAGTAACTGATGACCAGTTGAAGAAATAATTACTACAATTATTTTTAAAGCAAATAGTTTACATTCCTCTTAGATCATAAATGAAACATTCCCAGTGATGTTTATTCTTGGCTGTCCCAACTAACATAAGGCTGCACCAAATTAATGTAATCAAGAATGCTCGTATAGATTATTTAGTATACCACTTAGTTTGTATATATGTGACAAATACTCCTCTAAGCTGTTAATGATGTAATATTTCTACTTTGATATTATTCTTTTAAATGTTATTCCTTCACCTCTAAAATACTTGTAAGGTTGTACTCCAAGCTAGGCTTGACCAACAGCAGTTTGAGTGTAATCAGCTGCGAAACGAGCTATCCAAGGTGAAGCAAGAGTGCCGTAACCTGCAAGGAACAAAGTCTGGCCTGCAGTCTAGGCTGACGGAGCAGGACAATGCCCTCCTACAGATGAAGGCGGACCTGCTGAAGATGGGCTTCACACAACAGAACCTAGAGGGAGAAAATGTGAGTTTTTTCAATTCATATATTTTCATTCAAGTACCAATGAAAAATTGGGTCCTGAACAGGGGTGGAGTCGAGGCCGGATTTTGTCGGGCTTGTCCATGGCCTTGGACCGAGTCACGTATACAAAGTCTATGAGAAAAATATTTCTCCAGCGGCCGCGTGACTCGGAACTATCGGCCTCAACTCCATCCCTGCACCTGAAATACACAATGTAAAAAGCAAATAAGACATTTTTTTGTGAATGTTGATTGCCTAAAAAGGTCATTGGAGACTTATAAATGCTGAAGCTAAAAATGACATAAGAAAGTTATGTCACAATTACATAATGATAATACACCTACTAACATGCAAACAGTAATCATGAGTGATATTTGTGAATAAGTTATATTTATGTCTTTATTTGAATACATTAATAATGGGTTGTGAATAAGTTATATTTATGTCTTTGTTTAAATACTTTAATAATGGGACTAGTTCGAAATTCAGCATGTAAGCTATTCCTTATTTATGGACCGTTGAATATTGACTGTCATAGGGCAGCTTTTCTCACCTAAGGTAAATGTTAATTACTCACATTCCTTGTGTGGAGTGTGTGTGGCCAACCTGATAGATTTGAAGGTTTTTGATGGACTTTCCAGACTGGACTTAAAGTTGGTCTGTTTTTGGCATACTCATATTCCTTTAGTTCTGCAAAATTTGCATATCTGAAGTTTACTCTGTCAATTCAGAGCGGAAAATGTGAAGATGAATGAATTGACTTGTTAAATTTTTCTTTCCCCAGTCTGAGTTGAAAAGAACATTAGAGGAGAAGGATCGACAGGTCAACGACCTTAATCGTCAGCTATCCCAGAAGGACAACCTGCTGAGGCAACAACAGGAACAAATAGAGAACCTGACGCAACAAATGCTGAACCTCAATTCTTTTAAGGTTAGTGTAAATGGTTTGTCTATCCAGAATGATCTTCTTATAATAATATTGTGGAGAACAAAACTTCTACAAACTTCAGTCATTGGTCAAGTTGGTGTAAGGCTTTGCAATTAAAATGCAATTAAAAAAAACAGCATTTTTACTAAAATGCAAACTGTTAAATTGCTCAAAGCCCAAACTTTCTGTAATTGTCACAGATTCCTGTTTAATGAGTATATTGAGAACATATCATGAGGTGTGTTTTTTGATTGAATAACTGTCAGTGATTGCCAGCAAGTAAACTTGAAAACAGACAATGAAAAAAATACTAAATTGTCTATTTTTGCATGTGTATGGACAAATACAAAAATATTTATTACATTTATTATAGGTTTTATCATTGTATGGTGTTCTTCACGAGAAGGGATTTTGTACAGAATGATTTTATGATACTGGGCCGCTCAAAACCTATCACTTTAACCAGTTAGTCTGAGGTGGATGCAAAGTCACCAACAGATTAACATGCTAATATTGTGTTTTAATCATCATTTTCATTTCAGACTCAATTACAGAACCAACTAGACGAGTCTGGGGGCTCCAACATCGACCTGAAAGCACAAATCCATGAACTTAGTCACAGACTGAGTACGGTGGGCATGGCAGAGGTGAGATGAGCTGTAGATGAGATGGTGATGTTTGGTTGAGAACAAAATATGTTCCAATGTAAAAACCGATGCAATAACTATTTCTAGCATACATAAACATACTTTTAAGAAATTTGGTTGTTGTGTGATTCCACAAATATTTGATACAAAACAATAAATTTATTCATGAATAAAAAGTTTTCAGAGAAAATTTAATTGCTCAACATGATTGCTGTTCCACTCTGAATTACCAAACGATGTAGCAAATGCATGGCATGACATACAAAAGTGTAAATTTATGAGCACTGACTTTGGTAATTTGTAAAACAGCACAGTGCTTTTCACTTTTCACTGTGAAGGTTCGTGATGAATATCTGTGAATGAAGGACAGGACTTGGGTGTAATAGACACTGGAAGATGCAGTAACCATTAGGCCTAAAAAAAAAAATTGTTAAGTAGCCCTCCAGCAACTGACCGTAAAATGCGAAAAATCAGGGTCGTGATTTTTTTTTATAGTTTTTTATTTTTTTTAAGCAGACCCAACAGATACAAACTCACCATTTTCGGGAGAAAGAAAACGTCAGATTTGAGCAATTACCAAAATTCCTATTCAATGACTCAAAACAGCACTTTTATATGCATTTTTCCCATTTAAAAGACCCATAAAAAATATCTCGGAACTCAACTCTCGCACAGTTTCGTCCTACATATCGTCAACGTTCATCCGAACCGTCGTATCGCTATACGACAGTTTGATTGACCGTGCCTCCGGGAGCGAACGCGTTCAAACCGAACTGTCGTATCCATCATTCATAATACACGCAAGGACGAACGCCGACGATATATTTGCACAATACACCACGAACATTTATATTGGTTTCATCCGGGTTTTGCTGTGGTAAAAGAAAAAATTAAAAATTAGAAATAAAAATAAAAATCGACCGATCGACTCAATTTTTAAAATTTCCTACTCGAGGGCAACATAACAATTTTTTTTAGGCCTTACGGCAACCATATGGAAATGCTGTTGATCTAAACTGGCCTCTATAAGCCAAACAACGAGGGCAAAGTGTATCGTGAATACCAAAAATTGTGTTGTCAAGGATATTATCACCATGGTAACCCAACATTTACTCTGGTGCCAGTTACTGTGGTGACTTTATCTCTGAAGAGTTAAGGTTAGGATTGCCATTAGGGTTAGAGGTTGGGTTATTGTTGGGGTTAGGGTTCAGGTTAGTGTATGCAATTGTTGCCAGATCAAATGTCATGGAACCATCATTAAAACTTGTTGTTAGAGCAAATGTCAGATTCTGTTATTTGACTGTCTCTATGTTTTTCTGTGTTTTCAATTCAGGCCAATCTAGCGGCTCATATTTCAGCCCACGACAGAAAGCTGGGCAAATTGGAAGGGCACCTCACTCCCCAGGACAGACAGGCAATGTTTAAAGAGGTATTTAATGTTTGCAAAAAGCATGATTCTGAGTTAATTTGCCAAATCCACTCTCAGATTCTAACAAGTTCTGAAATGCACTGTGGTTGGAAAAGTGTGATATCAAAGCTTTCTGTGACATATTTCTCTTCAAATATTTGTGGACATTTGCCCCAATAACAGCAACCCCCCCCCCAAAAAAAAACACATACAACCACACATACAAACACTTCTAATGGAAATAACTTCTTGTGTAGTCAAAACAGCGAATATGAGGGGTTAACCCACCACTTATTGCAAAAGAAAATGTTTCGAACTGCCATAACTATCAGTAAGACCTCCTAGTCACCATGAATTGTCATTATGTTTGTATCGCAGCTGAAAAGTACAAACATATTTTGGTCATAATCTATATACAGTTCTTCTAAAGTCATATTAAAACCGCTCAGAAAGCTTTAACCATCTGGAGCCCGTAATTCTAAAACGTCACTGACATAATGCACCAACTTTCACCAATAGGAGAGAGAGTGTTTATAATATGATATGACTGACCTATAACTGTACTCTTGCAAAATAATGACATACATGTATATGTATTTCTTTAAGGAAACTTTTCAGACAAAAACAACTTCTCTATCTTACACAAACTGTGTTTCTGTTATCTCTCTCATTTCCAGGGCTCTGAGAATGTTCAAACGATACGCAGCGCCCTCCGCAGTCTTAGAGGTAACATGAGCGGACACGATCCTAACCATCATACACTGGATTCACTGGAACAAGTAAGTGTTATCTGCAGCGAGAGCAGAAGGAATGACATCAAACTGGTTCGGAAATATGTGGGGACAATAGCCAAACTATAACTCAGTACAACTACAGCTCTGCTATTGGTAAACAACCAGCTATGGTATGCTGCACCTAGTTCCACCATGAATGTTAGTGTTGCACGACTAAGTCGCCAAAAGTCGGAGTCATGACTATCGTTGAGGAGTCGCGACTCCGACTCTCGAAACGCAAGAAATGACTCCATGTAATCACATATGTATGCCATATAAATCAGTCCAAATATGGATGACAATGTGTGGGACTATGACAGAAAGTCAATTTTTGAATGATCATAATCACAGTTGAACAACATAAGTTCAAAAATAATTTTCAACATGAATTTACTATATACTGAACAGTCATTGTATAGACTGTAGTTTGCTTCTTTTCACCCACTGATCATACCGACAGAATTGAACGCAGAGAGTCGGCAAATAGTCGGGAGTCGCGACTTTTGATCAGCGACTAGTTGACTCCCCCAAATTCTGGAGTCGTGCAACACTAATGAATGTCTACATATGTTTCTGAACCAAAGTGAAGTCATACTTCGGTACTCTTATAACTAAATGCTGCTGTTTTAACTAAAGGAGAATGGACCAACATACAAAGCAATATCTGCAATATTCCACCTTCGTATTCATGTGAAGAACACCATACAATGACATAACCTGCCAAAATTAGCATGGAACAATGTCCATACATATGCAAGGAGAGTGGATTTTGGTACATTTTTTAAAATCATCTGCTATGAATACCTATTTGCTGTCAATTATCTAGAGTTATTCAACTAAAGAACCCATCTTTCATGTAAACACATTCAATACGCCAGTTACTAAGTGGGCTTGTTGCAGTATACAAGCCAGTGACGTGTATGTGCACGCTTTTAACAATACGCAGGCATGTGCGTCACCTTCGGTCTGGTCATCTCAAACTTTGTACGGTGAACCAAGTTTGAGATGACCATTAATTAGTAATTAATCAGATCACTGGTTGTAGGTTGACTCTCACTATCTCTCTTTTGTTACTAGCATCATTTTCTATCAATTTTGCAGTAATCTGTGACAATTTATGAGATTTTGTTTTGATTCCCAGTAATTCAATTTAACCCTAAAAAGGCTGGTGGGGGCCCCCAGACGTTTGGCGCAATATGTTTGCAACGCGCCTAGCAGCTGCCACGGCGTTTCATGACTTTTTTCTCTCGAATATCGCGCATCTTTTGAGACCAAATTTGCGATGTCGAGGTACGTGGTTCCGAAGTTACGAAACATTTTGTACTTGCATGTCACCCCAAAAATCGCTCAAAAATGTGATATTGTGTACAATTTCAATACAAATTGTGTTTTCTGCCAAAATTCATAAAATGTATGATTATTTTTACTTTTACTGGGTGAAATTAATTAATTTTGTGCTGTTTATTACCGCAAAAGTGTCCCCGACAAATTTCATCGAAAAAGCAAAGGTAAAAAAACATAGAAATACATAAGGAATTCACAAAACAATGAAATACCGGTACATAGGAAATCAATTTTGATTCCGGCTTTTTTCAAGTGCATTTGTTAAGAACACTATAAATAGTGTCTAGAACCCGAAATTAGCATTTTTGGAGCTATAATTAGTGATTTACTGCGTAATTATGATTTTACACATAAATTAGCATAATTAATTAATATGAAATTAATTCTGGGTAATTAACTATACAGTCTTGTAGATTATGTGATGGGCGACATGTGCTGATTTTTGGCGCGATTGGACGGTCGACGGCCGAGATCTCGGGGGGGTGTGGGGGGCGGAATCACCCCTCCCCCCCCCCCCAAGATATAGCATATCCCAAAAAGCCCAGCCTGATTAGGGTTAAGACTCATTAGTGAATCCGGTTCATACCATTCCAATATTCATTTTAATTCTCTTGTTTTCCCAAACCCAAACCCAGAGTATTCTATCGATAATAGACCAGCTCCATGATTCCCAGTACTCCAACTCAAGACCTGCCATTAGTGCGAGTTCCTACTAGTCCATCCATCTGAAGTCCCATCAATAAGTCCAGTTCTTACAAATTTAGCCAACTTAAGACTCCTTAAGAGGTCCTGTTCCTACTAGTCCAATATCAATAGGTCTGGTTCCTACTATTCCAGTCTTGCTTCTAATTCTCTATTTTTCCTCCAAACCCAGAATATTCTGTCAATAATGGACCAGCTCCATGATTCCCAACTCAAGACCCATCAATAGGTCCAGTTCCTACAGCTCCAATCTTGCTTGTATTTCTCTCTTTTTCTCCCCAAACCCAGAACATTCTATTGATAATGAACCAGGTCCACGATTCCCAGGTACTCCAAGTCAAGACCTGTTAGTAGATTCAGCTTCTCCTACTCCAATCTTGCTCCTCCTGTTCCAATCTTACTAATTGAAACTAAGTTTTTTCTGTTTTTCTTCTGAACCCAGAGTATTCTATCAATAATGGACCAGCTCCATGACACCCAGTACTCCAACTCAAGACCTGTCAGTGAGTCCAGTTCCACGGAGAGTGCCAACAGGAGATATAACCCAGCCAAGATGTCCCCCACCGAAGACCTCCTGGGGGGCGGGGTCAAGACATCCATGTCCAGTAAGTCTGCATTTAACACTTGTTAATTTCACTGAAGTCAATAGACAAGTTTATTAATTTAATGCATACATATATTTTAAACAAAGGCTGTGCAGTACGACCTGACAGCTTGACCGAGGCGTGCCTGATATAGCAACAACAAATGTATGCAATTTGGATTCCAAGTATTGAAATGTGTTCATTATAAACAGCTTTATGGAATATCTTGTATCTAGGCCCTTGGGGTAGACAAATGCATAACTCTGGTCTATCATGGTATAACAGATTAGCATGCAGTGCCAGACTGAAACAAACTTAAAACTAATGTATCATCCCAAACTTTTATCCAGACCAGCCCATCTACTTCAACTGCACATCCATTGCATAGGCTTTGGGAACATCTATGTGTTACGTACTTACTTACTTACTCACTTAATTACTTTATACTTACTTTACTTTACTTATTTACCCACTTACTTAATTACTTACCCACTTCCTCATGTATTCATTGCTGCTTTTGGCCAGGCAGCCTGTAGATGCAGACAAGTAACTTTGAAAGTTCACTGTCAAAATGTATTTTAACCAGACTTTTGATGCAAATTGTGAAACTAATTTTAGTATACAAGCAGATATTTATGACATACGCATTTGTACAACGACATAGTAAATTGGGCCGGTTTCATAAAGCTGTTCACAAAGTTGCGCCTGACTTTGCAAACGACTGAAATATGAAGTGCCAAGTAAAATGCCAATAGTTTTTCATGCCATTAAGCAAGTATGAATTTGTCAATTAGATTTGCTGCAAAATAAAGTTTGCATTAAAATGCTTGTTAAATGATTTTTAAGAGTAACAATGTTGACCTATGTTTGCATATTTTTTAATATTACTAGGTGTGATTTCAATAGTTTGAGAATCACATTTGGCTTGCCATATTTCATGTCATTCGTAAAGTCATGCGTAACTTATTAACATCTATATGAAACAGGCCCCTGGAGTGGTATTTTTGTGGTGGATTGTAGGGATCTGGCAGGAGAATTATATCAACTTGACAGTCAATTCATTCAAGGAAATGGATTAGTTGATTTAGTTTGTGCATTTTTGTGCTTCTTTATTCCAGGTATAGATAGACTGAGTCCCGCTAACAATAATGTATCACAACCATGTACAAAGGTGTTATACTTCACAGAGAGAACAGTTACACCATTTATGTCTTCAATACCAAAAAGGTGAGTAGTAAAAAAATAGCAAGCACGTGATTGACAGGGGATTAAAAACACTCTCTGCCATACCAAATGAATTAGCTGCTCCCTTTGTGAAGAATACACACACAAAAAAAATGTATCAGTGAGGTATTTTAACAAAACACTCAGTACAGTTTTTATCTATGGGTATTTTCATTGTATCTGGTGTTAACAAAAGACTGAATTTGTGTTGTATACATAGAGGTATTTTTTTCTACAATCATGAAGAAAAGCAGGCTGTTTGCTTTTATCTGTGCTTTGTTGGAGATATGAACTTGGAATTTTCATGAAAAGGGTTTTCCGTTTCCTTTGCCAGGCAAATAAATGATGGTATGGGTGAGTCACAATGAAGACTATCCTAAGAAATATATGTTTATTTTTTTAAAAAATCCTGATTTTGTGTGTATTAATATCTCTTCTCATGCTTCTGACAGAGGAAAAGATTGGGCTTTTTCTGAGAGATTATCAGATTATTATATACATGTAGATTGCAGGCTAAACTTTTTTTGAGAAAGAGAATTTTTTTGAGAATTTTTATTTACAATGTAATTTGTGGACTTCCTATTCTTCAATGCATAACAAATATCAAGTCATTTGAGTACTTTCTGTACTCTTGCAACAAATCTTGAAAATATGCAATTCAGTCTGTATAAAGAAATGTGAAGAAAATTCAAGTAATTCTCTGTATGTATTGTGTGAATGTTAATATTTGTTTGTGTTTCAGACTTGGTGAAGTGACGTTACTCGACTTCAAGCAAATTTTCGACAGAGAAGGTGCATACAGATTTCACTTCAAGGCCTTAGATCCAGAATTTGGAACAGTAAAAGAAGAGGTAAGTTTGCAAAATCATAATGGTAAACTTTGTAGTTCGTGAAAGTAATGTGAATTTGCCACTAAAGCTTAAATCCACTATATGCTTATTAAAATAATCAAATAATCATATAATTCTTCTCAATTAAAGTTTCTTTTTTGAAAAAGATCATGAACAGTTCACTGTAGAATAGTTTGAAATGCATGAGGTGCAGTAGAGTGGGTTTTAGATTATTTCAAAGTCAAGAACTAGGAGCATTTTTTAGCAAATGCATCAGGGCTACAAGGTTTTCCCTGACACTTTATTTTCAGGTCATAATTCAGGGTTATTTGTTGTAAAAAATAGCTCATTGTAGATGATTTTCAGGTCCTGGAACAAACTTCATGAGGCATCTCTGATTTGTTTTGAATTATAGTACATAGTGTTGAATTATTGATATCATAGTACTAATGCACTGTCCAAATATACAAATATTGCACTGTTCCAAGTGCATTAGTGAAAATAATCAACATATTCAATTTGAAATTGTTTGAAAACCATAAGACACAGCCAAGCAGGATTTTTGGACCATTTCAAGGTGAAAGAGTGTAAATAATTTGTACTTGAGCACAAACTAGGACTTTACAATATTTATTTAATGAAACTGGCTGTGTGTCCATTAACCCATTGGAGACGATTTGATTTCACTATAACGCATTTTCCATAATCCCCAACACAAATTAACTTGTACATAGTCTCCAATGGGTTAATAAGTTCTTGTAATTCTTCCTCTGAGAGGAGTAGAAATTTTGGACTGCCATTCATGTGTATCATACAAAGTACTAACTAACAGGCCATGCGTTAGGAGAAAATAATTCACAGTCTCGCGATAAATCAGAATGCTCAGAAAGTAAACTCATTTTATCAATACCATTATGGTGAATGATCTTTTCTTTCAGGTGATTAATGATGACGACATCCTCCCTGGCTGGGAAGGCAAGATAGTGGGCTGGGTGGAGGAGGACACAGGGTGACCACAGAGGGAGGAACATCACAGGATTTAACAGCCACCTCCATTGCTGCCATGCTGAACTAATATGGACTAAAGGTTCTGCACAGCTTGAACTTGAAATATTATTATTGCACACTGATCAGTGGTCATATGGATTCTTTATATTTATTTTATGAATGCTCTCATCTTGTGTGGATATTTTAATCGCACCTATGAGTTTGGATGGCATGCTTTTTTTGGACACAATATGACAATGAGAATTACGCAACTAGGTGTATGTCGAACACACAGAATCTAGCCTTCCCTCCCTGCTAAATCGTGACATGATCCTTCCGTGTATTACCCATGCACTGCTAGCCAGGACAGTCCATTTGCTGATGGGAGTATATTTTGTGTGAATATTCGAATTTTGTCCACAATTGGATGGAAGACATTTTGACAGCAGTGTGACAGCTGGAATTAAGCAACTATGTAGAACATACAAGAGTTAGAGCCCTACCCATCCCTAAGTGGCAACATGAATCCTTCCATATATGGTCTGTGCATTTGCAAGCCAGGGCAATTCATTTGCTAAATGGGGGATTACAATGCAATCTGAAATAGACTGTCAAGACTGTTCCTAGTGATCTATGTAGACTTGTCAGAGAAAACAGCAATTTATCCAGAAGTGGATACAGTCGGTAAATGTTAATCACACTATTTCAAGCACAAAATGCTCAGTTTGACACATGGATTTCCTCCCTTTTCATGTGCATGAGCAAAGTTGTCATGAATTTGCAAAACTTTATTGTCCTGGTCTATCATTCACAGATTAGATTTTTGACATTTTTGGAAAGTAAATATAAGTCAAAATTAAAAACATTCATGCAAACAAACATAAATATTGCATACTGACGTTTTGGTCATTATGTTTATACCATCTCACAGTGAAATTTGGTATATAGCACAAAAAGAGTTAATGCCTGGAGGGACAAACATTTTGCATATTTTTGTAAAAATTACCCTTAAAGGAGTATCTTGAAATGTGACTGAAAGAATATGAAATGTAGTTGAAAAGTACTTCATTGTTGATTAAACCAAATAATATATAACCTTGTTACTTTCATGATCAGTTTGTTTCCTGGCAATTTGCATTTGTATGAAAAGTTTGTAAGGTACTGAAAACCACCAAATATGTCAAAATTGAATATTGGACATTGTGAAGCTCTCTCACATTTCAGAGTTCCTGTTAGGAAACATACATGCACTCTGTTGGTGTTTGTTTTTCTATTTGCATATCTAGATATTATGTACAGTGTGTACTTACATTTGCATGTGTGTGTGCCTTACAGCTATAAACATATTTTCACTACATGTAACCTCTGAGAAAAAACGTGGTTAAAGCAATTTGATTTCTGAGCTTATGTCAAATTTTCAGCTCAACTTTCAAACCTTAATTTCTTTCATATTTAAACACTTTAACTGTGCACAGTGGTAAAGTACAATGTTTCAAATTTAAGATTTCATTCACAAACTAAAGCTCATATATATCCCAAATTTTGAAAAGTGTGAACATCTCTCTTCAGTTCAATTACATCTGAGCAAAAACAATAATATGAAAATCATGAGCATAGTCTTTTATATGCAGTGTATGTACAGAATTGTGTTGTCATGGTAACATAGTTCCACTCAAAATTCATTAAATTCATTAAATACATGTCTCTCTGATGTTTTTAGATTTTGTCATTAATATAGTGGACTGCTTGGGCTTTGATACAACTTTTTATTTTTCCTTGCATCCGTCCATGTTGCGTACACACTTTCAGCTCTTGTTTGCCCAGGCATAACAGTAATAATCCATTTCATCCCCATGATTTGTAATTCACTTTCAAGTTACGATAAGATAAGGTGAAATCTTCTAATGGCGGTATTTCCATTTCAGTCAGTCTATTCATGAACTTAAAATTAAATTTTTTAACTTAATTTGAGGCCATTCAGTCTTTCATGAAGTTTAATTTAATGTTTTTGTAAATGATGCAAGATCCAAAGAAAAGTGATGATTTTAGTCACAGTTGCATGATTTACTTTCAAGCAATTTTTTTCGTGTGTTTGGAAATATAATTGGCAATAATGATGTTATATATTATGATAAAAAGATCTTCATTTATCTTTCCAAGAGACATTGGGCAGATATTAACACAGCATTTAAAGACAATGCAAGTGGCATGTTGATCAATACTTACGAACAGTGTGAAGGTTAATGCCATATTTTGGATCCCATAGATGCAATCTCTGAGTTCAAAGTTCACAAACTATTTTGATGACATTCTGCAGGAAAATTAGTCATGATGCACTACACACTACCCCGGGGTACCATTATACCCCATTGCACCATATTGTGTAGTGCCCTCTTGAGTCCAAAAATGTAAATGTTTTGGTTGTGAAATATGATCACCGAGATAAGTTATGATGCAGAGGCTGCACAAGTGCACAACAAACAGACATAAACTCATGAAAAGTGGGGTGAAAATGAAGCTGAAGTTGTTATTTTCATACTTCAAACATAACTTTTACACAGTTTTTGTAACCCAGGGCTCAGTACTAAAAATAATAAATAATAATTTTACAAAAATGGTGGATTTCTATTTGGTAGCCCAGGGTACCATTTATGTCATCATATCTAATAATTCCATTTCTACAGTACTCAAACTTTCTTTTGAATATAAACGTGAACAGGCATAATGAAGTTCACAAATCACGTAATTGTAATCTTTTGTCTTTTTAACAGACACAGACAACAAATGTATGTTTTTATTTTATGTACTGTGTAACAAAGAATTGAGCTTGAGATCACAAAGAATTTATGTGTTAAACTTAATTTCAAAAGTGGCTTGACATGATAGGGAGCCATCATGCATTCAGAACAAATTCAATAGTTTAAAACTTCTGGATATCAAAAACCTCATCTTAAAATCACAATAATATGTAATTCTTTGCACAAGCTTATGCCAGCTAATGCAATATTTCTGCACTTTTCTACTTCCCCAAATGGATTTCCCTATTTGAGCGACACTTTAAATTTAGATCAACTTTAATTGCTTGTGAAACACTTCCATCTCCAAACAAAGTCAAAAGTTTGTCTCTTATTGTGTCTGTGTTGTTCATTGGCTTTGTGTAAAGTGTCTGCTTTTAGGTTGTACTGAAGAAAGCTACAGTTTGACAGTATTATATGAACAGACTTACATTGTCTCAATACTTTTGACACTCTTGTATTTTTTGTTCTGACCTGAGTAGGAATTTCTGTGACTTCTACAGACAGAAGCGAAACAGTATCATTATTGGTAATAAACTTTGAACAAAATTTTGAAATAATACTACCTTCGAGTACTTGACAAGAATTCAAACCGATGCAGTTTTGAGTCGTTATCAGCAGCATTGTGTTACTGAAATGGTATTTCTGATTATTTATATTTATTTTGAAAATATATTATGGTGTCAATACGCAAGTTAACCAGTACTTTGGGAGGAGTCTGGAAATATATTTGAATTTGAAGTTGTGTTATGAGAGGAAAACAAGGCAAAGGGTAAATTATGAACAACATTGGCTAAGGTATTGTATAAGTGTGATCAAAATCATTTAAGTATGATATTTAACAGTACATACACTGTGTGGCTTTTTGTAATCGATGCATTTTGTGTTCAGAGTATTTATACACCGTTATAAAAAGTAATTAGTAAGATTGGAAGTAGCCCTGAATTTAGTTTATGTTAATTTTAGAATCAAGTATGCTGTTCGTGGTTTCTGCTAGTAAATTTTTTATTTTGTTAAATGTTAACTCCTTGTCATACAGTTACACTGGAAATATCTGTGAACGTTAAATTTGTTGTGTAGCTTTCAATGATTTTAATGTTTATCATGATTTTTAACACAACAATTTTCATCATCACATCATTTACTGATAATGCTGTAATTATACAACACAGACAAAATACTTGACTGTGAAATTTTCACTTCAAAAGCCTTAAACAGTATACTTGATTCTGGTGTTATTGTGTTTGAACCCCTGATGTTCCAAAGTTGCAGATCTGCACCACATAATACGCATAAATATTAAAGGGGAATGAAACCCAGACATCTTACTGAATTCAGAGAGTACAGAACAATACAAAATGGAAAATAAAGAAGGTTTGAGCAAGTTTGGTTGAACAGTCCAAGAGTTATGATTGTTCTAAGTTTATTTAATCCTTGTATGGAGGATACTTAAATTGGCAACTTTACCTACTTTTCAGA
>JZLH01S0149168.1:4464-16254 GCA_001188425.1 Eucidaris tribuloides
ACGTTACAAAATGCTCATCATTCCTGAAATACTTAGATCATAATTGTTTCACTTGGGGTGAGCAAATATTAATCTCAGATGTACCGTTCACGGAAAAATGGCAACTTCTTAAATGTTTCTAAAATATGCCATAATTATGAGCATGAGTGTATATAAATCAGAAACATAAGTTCATACACGCTTCTATGGACAAAGATATTTAGTTATCATAATCCATTAAAAAAATAACAATTTATGAAATATATATTACATGTCATATGGTGAGCTGCCCGCATGTGACGTCACAAAATTAAAACTTTGAAACTTCATATCTCTGTTAATCCTTGGTGGATATTCGCCAAACTTTCATTTAAATGGTTCTTTCATTTTTCTGCTTTTGTTAAAACTAACTTGACATCAGGGTAGCCTTTCCCTTTAAACGCATACTACAAGTCCACTGACGGAGAATACATTGTTAATTAATTTGTAATCACGACGGGAACGTCTTTGCCATCACAGTGAACTTCGAATTGAGTTTTTGTTTGCCTCAAAATCTGTTCCAATCGTTGGTTTCTGGACAAAGCCCCTAATGAAACCCCTTGGAAGAAAATCAGTAAATGGGCTCCTTTTCTCGTACAAAACGTTGTCAATTATCGCCGTAGCTTAGAATAAGAGCGATGGTGATTGGATATTCTTTCCTGTAAAACGTTGAAAGTTATACAAGCCCCCCCCCCCCCCAAAAAAAAAAAAACTGTAAAGAAGAGGTACACGCTTAGGACAGATATGTGGGTATCCACTGTCCACAGAGCTGTAACCTCTGTATTTTCATTTCACATTATTTCGTATACAGTGCAATAAAATTTTATAATTTCAATCATAACAGTGAAATTTGCGCAAGAACACAAACACGTGTAAATTATGAAGACAAACGTCCCGGGACACTTTCCCCTGCACGGTCTCGTGAGCGCAACGACGCAACACTATAATCTACCATAGATCGAGGGCCAACACTGTCTATTGTTCCCGCTTACAAATCGTCCAAATCAGGGTCTCAGCTAAGGCGATAAAGGGCAGATTTGTAGGACTTTATCCTAAAATCACAGTTCTTTTAAAACGATTAGTTCTACCTTTTTGTGTATTCTAGAAATCAGAGGAGCAGCTGCTTTTTTTTGGCAGTGAATGAATATCTTACGAATTTTGATGCCGTGCAAAGATGTATAGGTATTAGGTAGATGTATACATATATTACCACCGTAACATTAAGAGTTTGAATCAAAATTGACGCAAGAAGAGAAAAAAATGTTGCTAGAATTAAACAAAATATTCAGATTTTTAGCAGAATATTTCTAACATCAAACGCGCAGATGGTGAACAATCAGACCCCTTGATTTGTTACTTCTTTCTTTATCATTAAAGTTACTTCACATCTTCATTTCAATACTAATACCGTGTACAATGTCAGAGTATGCATGTATGCATTTTTCCATTATTTTAATACAAATTATGTGGAAATCTGATAAAATATAACATTCATAGAAGGCACAAAATACTACAGATCTATAGATAGATAAATAGATAGATAGATAGATAGATAGATAGATAGATAGATAGATTGATAGATAAACAGATAAACAGATAGGTTTTCTTCTGGCTAGACGCAAGGTGAATTCAAAATCCAAAATCACGTGTATTATTTCAATAATCTCCATGTACATGCATATTTTAGTCTGTTCCTATATGACTAATTTATTATTTCACGCCCATATTATAATTTTGATACAGTCAGCAATAACACACCATCGAGCTTCCACGAAATCATGTTTATTCCCAAATTGTAAGTAAAATACAACTGCGCAAACAATAACACAGACTATCAGAAAGCAAGAGTGAACTCGAAATAATCTGAAGGAAAAGAACGAAGAAAAAACGACACACTACGTGATTTGATTGGGAGACCGTTAAGGCGAAAATGATTTCGTCGACAAATAGAGCCAACCACTCGGAAGTTATCGAATTATCATCATTTTTCTTATTTGTAAAAAAAAGGGGAAAGAAAAAGAAAAGAAACCAACAAAATAATTCTTGCCCGCTCTGTAGGAGACGCACGCTTCAATACAATAGGAAGCGTGCTTGTTTAAGGGGCATCCAAGATTTCTTTTCATACGACTCGACGTTCGTCGCCAGCTTGGAAAAACCAAATGAAGAAAATCACATACAAATTGCCATAAGTGTCATTTTATATTTTCTCCTCCGAATATAATAGAGGTATTATGTATGCGTGTGTTTAAACAGTTACGATGTATATCTAGCGCCTATAGAACCATTGGTAAATATGCGTAATATAAATAGCCTATCATGTATTATCATCATCATCATCATCATCTATAGTATACGTGATCTACCGTATTATCTATATAAGCAATCTATCTACATGTATTTATCTATCTATCTGTCTGTCTATCTATCTATCTATCTACATGTATCTATCTATCTATCTATCTATCTATCTATCTATCTATCTATCTATCTATCTATCTATCTATCTATCTATCTATCTAGTGTCTTCTCACATCTATTCATTTGTCTATCAAAGGTTATCGTACAAACCTTCAATAATAGAATAAATCTCTTTCCCGAAACTTGTTCGTTCTATAACGAAAACATCAAATATATTATCATATTAATAGATTTAATCATTAATATCAATATGGTTTAGTGAATAATGTTTGGAAAGTGAGTATAATTAATTATAAATTAATCAGCTCATGTATACGTGAAATTTGGAATGCAGCCTTCCGCACGAATACCGAATACAAACCAAATTGCAAAACAATTGCAAACTATCCTTATTTCACTGAATGGAAGAACTAAAATAAACATTTTGATTGAAGATGGATGCATCATAATTGTCACGTTGCGCTCGCGACTTATATTTCTATAACAGTTGTATTATTTCTTGTTTAAAACTTTGAATTCTATTCTCCACAGTTTGAAGACGAAATATATCATGAGTCGCACCACACGTGACAATATTATGGCGCCTTCCGCCAAGTTTTACCGCGATAATTATCACAACTTTAATAAAATACACAATAACATTCTGTAATGTAACTTTGTATGTATAATAATTTTAGACATAAGCGCAAACGATTTTATTATACACACTGCAAGTGGTAATTGAATTTCGCATTGGTTAAACGGAGATATGAAAAAAAATGCAGCATGTTGAAAGAAAAATAATCATAATTATTATGAAGTATTGAAATTATAATACATATTGTTGCGAAATTGCACATGGCGAGCCTCAAAATAGAGCGAAGTATCGCTGTATTATTCACAAGCCGTCGTCGCTAATGTGAGTGTGTGATAGCCGTATCATTTTCACGCGGCACCCAGCGATGCAAACACCGGTCGGGCAGCCGTTTCCAGTCCGGTGGTTGTGCCTGCTTGCATGGGCTGGAATTCATGCGAGAGGATTACGTGCCACTGCGAAAACTCTGACAATTCCCACACAAAACCGGCCATAAACATTGCTTTTGACAAAGCCAACAATCTGCCGTGGAGTACAAATTTAAACATATCTTTGTTGGCGTTAATTCTATCAATCAGTCGGGGGACATGCGCGCCTTTTTTTTCTCTCTTTTTCCTCCGAAATAACACTTAAGTTGCAAGAGTACAGAGTGCTAAAGACTTGTGCGTGAGTTAAATTAACCAACTCAAATGAAAATTAATTTCTTGACGCGTGCTTTTAACAATTCTACTAACTCAATTTAGCTTCATTTTTTGCTTTTTCATTGTGTGTTCTTTTTAATAAAGTATAGGGTCAGAGCTTCGCTGTGTTGTAGTCAGGCGCTAGTCTAATGACATTTCGTTGTTAAATTCCAAGACGACAGTGTGTCTGAAGAACAAAACATTCCAATCAAGACCGCTCGAATTCGTGAGAATCAAAAAGAAATAAAAATCTAGTGATTTAATACTTTTGCTTCAGGTGGTCTGCCAGTATTTCGCTGCCTTTACAGCATTAGTTTAACTAACATATAATTTTTCACGACTATGCATGCGTGCTTGCTATTTGATATTTTTTTACTGTTTAAATGAGTCTGCATGTTCAAAGAAATATTACATTTTATTTTTGGTTTGCACTTTGCACTTTTTATTATTGTTATTATTATCATTATTTATATTTTATATTTAGGGTCACTGTAAAGTACAGGTATACGTGATACCAGGCAAATAAACCAGATATAAGAATAGCTTGCGTTGATAATTTGACCATTTGGTAATTCTTGAATACATTGATGTTAGTAATAATACAAAGCTAAATTTTTCACTTTACAAGATCTGATGTTATTGTTCGGATTATAGATTTGTTTGTTCATAATAACATGAACTTTACGGTCTACTTTGTCAAGAATCGATTTTATTGTTATCGTTAGTAGTAGCAGTAGTAGTGGTAGTAGAAGTAGTAGTAATAGTAGTAGTAATAATAATAATAGTAGTAGTAGTAGTAGTAGTAGTAGTAGTAGTAGTAGTAGTAGTAGTAGTCGTAGTAGTAGTAGTAGTAGTGTAGTAGTAATAATAATAATAGTAGTAGTAGTAGTAGTAGTAGTAGTAGTAGTAGTAGTAGAAGTAGTAGTCGTAGTAGTAGTAAAAGTAGTAAAAGTAGTAGTAGTGTAGTATTACTATTTTCATCATCATCGTCATCATTATTATCATTATCGTCATCAGTTTAGAGGTGGTAGTCGTCGTCATCATCGTAGTAGAAGTAGAAGTAGAAGAAGTAGTAGTAGTAGTAGTAACAGGAGCGGCAGTAGTAGTAGTAGTAACAGGAGCGGCAGTAGGTAAATAGTAGTAGTAGTAGTAGTAGTAGTAGTAGTAGTAGTAGTAGTAGTAGTAGTAGTAGTAGTAGTAGTATTTGTGTTTACAATGTACATGTACAGTCAAATATTCTTGAATGACTATGTATATAAATTGACGCAACGTGCCAACTGCATGAGAAAAACGACTGATGCTATACTATCACACGACTACTTTGCGTTGAGAGAAATAAAAACGTGGCCCTTTCATATTATCATTAAAATTAAACATAGTGGTATGCCTAACCTTGACTATGGACCTTTGACAATTATCCACTTTTTGTGTTGTTGTTATAAATTTGCTTCGAATGGAGCGTGTGTCTAAACCGAGGAAACAGAGCGCCCTCAACGCAATAACCAATTCCAACAATTTAACCACATTTTGTTTACTCTTGTTAAGACTATGCTGATGACATACATACGCCTACGGCGAAACGAATAACGAAAATCAAACCATTACAAGCAATTTAATATCATATCATCGCACTCAATCAAATTATCTGCAAACCCAGTGATATGAAACCAAAATATAATCTGCAAAAATCTAATTCAGGAAACAAATTGTAGCCACAATTGATTTGTGGTGGCGTATTTATTTCGACATTTGTGTTTTGTGATGTATAACTGTGGCACAAAATAATTGGAATTTCGCCCATAAGCCGACGCAGATAACAATGAAAGTAATTTACGTTATGAGGTTTATCTCGTCACGGCCAAAACGAACAGATTGAATGCACAATAACACTAATTGTCCGGTGCCATCCGATACAAAAAGACCTGTTATTATTTATTTATATATGTTAATAGGAATTTAATTGATTGTTTTGTGGGTCTGTTATCAGAAGTCTTTCGACATAATTGTTTTTTCACCAATCTTAAATATGGTCAACTCATACTATAGTCTTTCTTATAACTTTCCACGTTCCGAGTGACTTATGTTTGAAATTGTGAGTGTACCACCTTCATTCATGAACTTTAGAATCGGGCTTTACGCTGCAAAAATGTAGGCGTTATTATTTAACATACATTAGTTTTCCAAATGCTTTGTGTTAATCTCTACACCGTAAGAACAACCTAAACATACAATACCAACAGCAATGTAAACTGAGTTTCTGTGCGCTTAATTCTCCTCCTCCTTATGTTTCTGCATCATATAAACAGTTTAAGATTATGTATTTAACTTTTACAGCGCGCATTAGCTCCAAATTGCTTCCATTGTTTTTCATATCAATTAAGGTTTATTGTAATGGTGTCAGGAAGATTAATCTGAGAAAAACAAAGATGAAAATTACATTTTGTCCCAAACACGAATATTACTGAGATGTTTGCCGTGTTGTGGGATTTGAAGCATGTAAACTTACCCCGTTTATACCCCCACTCCCAGGAGTTATAACCGAAAAGAAGTCGTTAAAATACATGTGGCAACGAGCGCACCTGGTTTTCCGCGATTCAAGAAAAAAAACCCTGTATGATCGATCATTTCTTAATGAGCCTGATATGTTATGATGATTGATGAACGCACGTGCTCATGAATCGATCGAAAAATGTTGGAGAGCGATGGACGCTTAGTTTAAAGACAACTTTATTTCCGAATAACGTCGCTTTGTTTAAAAATCTTGTGCTATAGATTATTGCAAGGAGCTCAATATTATTCAAACCCCGCACATCTTATTATTAAAATAACAGATTTTTTTTCTTAGATTTTCCAATATTAAGATACCAACAAAAAGATCAACACTCTCTCAATTCAATTAACCCATGCACAAAGAAAATACTGATTGCTAAAAATTTTGAGTTTTGGGGTGACAAAAGAATTTCTACAACTCGTCCTTAATGACACGAATTCAAATAAATACCTCTAACCTTATGACAAACTAACCAATTAAGTCATATTTTATTATTGTGTCTGTTAGCTTTCAAAAAAGAATGTTTTTGTTGTTCAGTTTATTCAAAAGCAGTGGAAGTTGATGACATTCTGGCGTGTAATCCAAAATACGCCAATTTAGAGATAGGTGAAATAAGATCAACAGTGGGGGCGCACTTTATTCTTCCCATTTTTTCGCCACAATACAAAATTGCAACGAATAATGAAATCTCGTCAAATAATTTAATTTCGCAAGACGGTTATACTCACTCGAAACTGGCTACTAGAAAGGTAAATGTTAAACTATACAGTATGAAACACCATGTTTTAATTCATTCATTCATTCATTCATTCATTCAATAAGGTTTTATTAAAAAAATCAGACATTGCAGCCATAAGCTGAATTGCGTATGATTTTACATCGAAGTAAGAAATAAAAATCATATATAAAAATCATAAGTATTCGAGTAGCACTGCATCTTTTAAACAATGTTAAAAATTATGTAATTTAGAATCAGCGTATTAATGAATTCGCGTGGGATTCTTTTAGAATTTTATAAGGCTATATATTGCAATTCATATATCGATCACAAATGTTGAACGAGATTTTTTCAGCTAAATCACTCAAATGCATTCTTTTTTCTTCTTTTTTTGCCACAGACGCGTTTATCAATTCATTCAGTGCCTACCCTCTTATGGTTGACTTCCAAGGCTTGTATGCTTTCTTTGACTTTAATATTTTGATTGTAGATTTCTTTTTAACAACAATACAACTGCTACTATATATGGTAGAAATCCTCTTATAAGATTTAGCTTGACACAAGAGACGAAGTATATTCAAAATATATATGAAAGCATCGAGAAAGGGGAAAGCAGTACATATAGTTTGAAATGAAAACAAAAGGTCTACGAATATGGAATCGTTTTTTTTAGCATTGGTTTCTCTAATGCTACGTCTGCAAGAGTGTACGCTTACTTGATACAAAAACAGACCGGGTCAAATATGAAGTCGCTAGTTTCTCTCGCGGTATATCTTTTGTGTGATTTCCTTTCAAAATTGTGGTGTGCGGGTAATCGTTAATACGCTAATCAGATTTACATCCTTCGTATACCGTCCCCAAGATAGTTTCCCAGAATCAAGCGCAATTATTTTTGCAAAAATGTATTTATTTTCATATTTGTTTCAGTTACATGTACTCGAACGTGGTATGGGATGTAAGTGGTCACAAGACAGTGATAGAAAAATCAACCTTGCCCTTCTATTTGTAGGTAATGCCATTACTTTTAAAATAGTTATTTTAGCTTATTTCTTTGAATATTTATCCCTTTTCAAGGAAGCCCTCGCTTTCCGTGATTCTTTTGCGCAAGTGCCAGTAAACTACCAGAAATCCACGTATGCCATTTCTAAATTCCGCTCTTCCTTGTGTTATTGTATACATGTATGGTACGGAGGAATTATCAGAATGCATGATTTCAAATCGAATAGCTCATATCACATTAACTAACTCTAACTCTGATGTTAAATTCATATAGCTTTCAGGGTTTGCATTTGATATACAAATTAAAATGACGTTCCAATCCCGCATATTGCAAATAATCCCACTCATATTCTCTACTCTAATTCCGTTTAATCGTGTACAATGTATTTGACTTTTCTTTTAATCTTCATTTGAAAAATCATAAACTATGAACTGTATATTAGCAAATTTGCTGTTCATCCATGTATTATCAAATTAATGATGAATTAAATCAAGTGCTTCATCTTTTTATTTGATGACTGAGAAGCTGTACTTAACATTGTTTAAAAAACACGTATCCTAGCCTCTATGTAACATTTTCTTCGAATTTCTGAAATATAAGGATTAAGGAATTTTCGTTGTTTGTGTTCGATATACATATTAGCTACGTGAATATACATTAGGTTTATTCATATTTTACTTGCACTTTTTTCTATGCATTTATCAAATATTTAGGAGTCCGAAAAAATATGTAATAAGGCAAAAGAACATGAATTCCATTATCATACACTGCGTTTTGTGGCTGAAGATATATGTACATGTGCATGATGGTATAACTCGCTGATACCACTTTGATACATATCAATTACAACAGGATTTGCCGTTTCAATCAATTTGGTATCATCATTCTTAGCAATGGACTACAAATTGGTATCCAGTACAAGGTTTGATTAAAGGCACATTCCTTTCACGTTTTAAGTAACAGGTAGCTTATCAAAACTTTGTTTAGAGATCTGATGGAATCTTGCTTTTTCAAAAAGGCAATCCGTGCAACATCGCCGAGTATTCATTACAATTTAAAACCAGTTTCCCCACACAATTGTCGCAAATTAAATTGGTGGATCTACCAGGGCTCTGCTAAGATTAATCAAGCCATACACATCTTGGTGTTAATATCGTTCCTTTTGGTGTAATGCAATGTACCAATGAGTAATCTGTTTACGTGGCTTACACTCTATCATCGACGTAATTACTTAACGGACAAAAAGTGTTCGAGTTTGTTAACGTTCATTATGCAGTCTCGTCACTCTCAATACCCTATTGAGGACCGTTTCTGTACAACATGCATTGAAAGAGATTGTCAACTAATCAAGAGGGGGAAGTACAGGCCAACTTTTGTACGTCATTGTTTCTTAATCGGACTACAAATTGTACCAACCATGCAAAGTGCCACAAAAGTGCCAACTACTGATTAAAAAGCATGTTTTTGGGAGGAGCGTTAATTCGGTAAGTAGAAGCAACAAGCTATTGTGGGAAGATTCCACCTGTGTTGCAACAACCGGTGCTGTGTTGTGGGTATTAGGCGGATGAAAGCTAGATTACATGACATACATCCCATGTAATGTAGGTATTGTATTGGGATCGTGTTGTCCCAGATTACAACGAATGTTTTGCGCTCTTTGTACGGATTTCCAACAATGCTTATCGATTGGGAAGATACCATCTGAAGTGGAACATGAAAAGAAGAGTCCCTCGTTTGAAGAAACCCCGCGCGTCTTTCAAACCAATCACCAGAGAGCTAACCTGGTAAATACCAGACTTTACTTTTTGTTTTCTCGTCAGCCAAACCCAGGATCGATTTTCTGGACGGGTTTTTGAGATTTGCGTCATGATTAGTGGTTATTGAGCGGTGTAACAGTTATGCCACATTGCGAGGGGATGAATAGCATTTGGTGGATTTGGCCAAAAGAACGATATCGATTAGGAGAAAACAAGGCTCAGCATACTTGAGAGATTTATGTATTGGAAAACGGATTTGGAACGACTTGGGTGCAATGCATGATGGGATGCTTATCACAAAGTTTCACCTATTTGCATTAACCACTGGGTTTAAAATCAATTACATATTCCATTTTGCCATAAGTCTGATGACTTTATCTAAACTTTGTCGTATGTCTGATGTATTGCACATTTCACATAACTGTTCAGATGCAATATAAATAACACTAAAATCTTGCTCTCACACATTACAGACATGATTGTGCTGTGAGTGAAACAAATAATACAAATGACCATAGAAACTCTGATCTTTAGTGCATCTTTCGCACCGTTAGAGACGATTTGATTTCAATGTTACAAGCAATCTCCATAGACTCTAACCCAAGGTATCTCGTTTTAGTCCCCAACAGGTTTATTATGTTGCATTTATGTAACAGTACATCGAAAACTTTTATCGAGTGAATTGCATAAGCGGAGAGAAGATGAAGTTGTAAACTCTAACGGCGAAAGAATGTATCGATCGACCCAAATCGTGTCGGAATCGATAACGATTTCTTTCAGATGGTGATCAGGGAGCGAGGACGCCGCTACAGATTAAGATTTAGATTATTTACAAATCTGCTTTTCTCTTTCTTTTCTTCCTTTCACTTTCTTTTATCGATCACTCAGAGCCCTATCGATCAGATTAAGAGGTTCCTAAGTCCACCACCCAAATAAAAGGTTGATTTCTGCCGATCGAAACAGATTTGCTGTTCCCAATTCACCCTTTCTCGTTTTCGGAGGGGGTTCTGGTTTTAGTCTTCTTTAATAAACAGCGAGATTTGGGTTACAAGTGATTAGGATAATTATGATAGAGTCAGTTTACAGTATACATTTTATAGAATTAAATTGTTTGATGTTAATCTACACAAGGTCGGGCCTAATTCCAGAAAGAAGAAAGATACAGCTTTGAATCATGTTCAAGGAGAAAGGAAGAACGAGTATGAACAGAATAATGAGAATTAGTAGTTTAAGAGGAAGGAGGAGAAAGAGGAGAATGTTGAGAAGGAGAACTAGAAGAAGGACGATGATTGAGGAGGAGAAACAGCAGCAGCAGGAGCATCAGTAGTAGTAGTAATAGTAGTAGTAGTAATAGTAGTAATAGTAGTAGTAGTAGTAGTAGTAGTAGTAGTAGTAGTAGTAGTAGTTGTAGTAGTAGTAGCAGTAGTAGTAATAGTAGTAGTAGTAGTAGTAGTAGTAGTAGTAGTAGTAGTAGTAGTAGTAGTAGTAGTAGTAGTAGTAGTAGTTGTAGTAGTAGAGTAGTAATGGTGGTGGTGGTATAGTAGTACATGTACATGTAGCATTAATTACATGTAGTAGCAGTAGTATAGTAGTAGTAGTAGTAGTGTAGTTTTAGCTACACCAGCAGGTATAGTGGTAGTAATATTAGTATAAGATGTAGAAGGATGGGGAGAAAAAGCTAATACTGTAGTAATGATGCAGTACATGATAATGATGCTGATGCTGATAGTGATGATGACGTCACTTTAAAGATGGGTACTGCTATTTTCACAACGGTGTAATTGGTCATAGCTGTTATTCTAAAGTTGTTGTTTTTTTAACAACGATTCTCACCTGTGTGTATGTACGTGTGTTTCTTCATGTCTGATTTCTGGTGGAATCTCTTTCCGCAGTACTGGCACGGGTACGGCCTGGTGTCAGAGTGGATCAGCATGTGTGTCGATAACGTGGACGACCGTTTGAACGTCTTCCCGCACTGCTTACACTGAAACGATCTCTCCTGCGAGTGGACGGCTCGATGTTGACTCAAACTGACGGCATGTCCGAAAGTTTTGTGACAAAGATCGCAGGCGAA
>JZLH01S0149228.1:0-14375 GCA_001188425.1 Eucidaris tribuloides
ATTATCAATATTATTATTCTTATAAATTATTAAATTTGTATTAGACTCTATGTAAATCCAGATCTAATTGTTTACACCACCATGACCTCAGTGGGATTGGTCTTGGAAAAAAAAAATCTCTGATATCGGAGATTTTCTTTGTGCCAAGTTTCAAAAGGTCTCCGATATCGGAGATAATCTCCGACATTGGAGATAGTCTCCGATATTGGACGTGCGCCCGTACTGATAGACTATTCAGTTACTACAGTTCATGGTGTCTTTTTCTTTTTGGAGGATTCCTTCCTACTTCCTAGTCCCAAGTAGTTTTGATTTTTGTCACTGTTTGTGTTTGATTTGACTTGATCTAGATCTAACTGCATTTGATTTGAAGAATGAACATGTTCAACATGTTCAATGTCAATGTAAGATTCAATTTTAACAACACGTCAACCTGCAACAAGACACAAGCCGCAAAATGTTCTTCCCACAACTTCGTCAATATCATATTGTTCATGCAACATGTATTCTACGTGCAAGTTAAAAACTTATTGTCAGGTTGTTGGCTGCGAAACGTTACACACGTGGGACTGCCGAACAAATGATTTGAACACACATTGTATGCGTGTACGCACACACACGTACACACATGCACAATCCCCGCGCATGATACCTACCTCTCGAGGATTACTGGCCTTTTTCTTCACTGAATCCGCAAATTCATCAGCTTCATGTTTACTCTATATGTCCGAGACATCTTTTCATTCAATGAAATTGAAACAACCCATGAACTTCGTAAATACGGGCAGTATTTTGAAGAATATCAATGCGATTTGACTTTCAATCTGGCGCACTTGAAATTCCGGTTAAATTACGGTGTCCTCAAAGAGCTGATGACAAATGATTGACGCACCGAACAATTGAGTGGATTGACGTCATACTGGATAATTCAGTAATTTGAACGAGCTCAGAATGAGCCACCTGCAAGTTCACAGGTGATGCACAATAATGCCTTCATTTGTTTTACATAGAGACGTCAAATTATGTCGACTTGGACGTATGCGTAACAACAGCCCCCCCCGTTTTTTTTGGGGGGGGGGGGTTAATCTGAGAATAGGGGCTGAGTATAAAGCTTGCTGCATGATTGCAACCACACCTCTCTAGGGAGTGATGTTCCTCAAAATAAGTTCGTTTTTTTAAATCTTATTTATCCAAGGACGGCAAAACGCATTTCAATTGAGAAGGGGGGGGGGGGAGCAAGCCAAAACGGGGCACTGTGGCACATGCATATTCCTCAGTTTCACCCCCCCCGCGCCCCGCAGTGCCGTTTGTTTGCTGTTTTGTCTGCAAGCTGTGGCTAGTAACCACTTGAGCTGAGTTATCATCACATGACCCGGTCACAGAAAATGTAATAGCGTATTCTCGCGGCGAGGCGTTTGGGTAATTTTGTTTTGTTTTTTTTTTTTTTTTTTTTTGGGGGGGGGGGTTTAATGATGTTACAGAAGAGAAGCAGTCTAAATAAAAAGGATCCATATACTGTGACAAGTATAGTTTTCGAGTGGCAGAAATGAATGACGTAATTGCACATGATAGTAGTGGATATTCTCCTGAAAAAGCATCTATTTGATTAATGAATGAAAGTTTGCATCGACAGAATTAAGAGGCAGAATAAAATTTGGCTGTTCATACTCTGTATATCAAATTAATGATTAAATAAGATCAAATGCTGATCTGTATTTTTTGTTTGAAAAGATTTATTTTTACTGCATTCATATTATTTTTCTCGTAAGCAATAATAAAAATAACAAATTCATGAATTATACTACACATGTAAATTCATATTACAAATATTTGATTCATAGAATATTGTCATAATACAAAGTAAATGAATCATACACATATATAAGAAGTGATACGAGAAATAATACATTATATGACCGGAATATGATAACACTTATCATGCTTATTTCCTAATGATGTGGCTGCAGCTGCCGTTTTAAGCGGGGCTTGAGTAGACGGACAGCCAAGGAATAATTAACTTTTTATTGTAACGCCTAAAAACTTTGTTGATTTTTTTTCAACAATGGGCAAATTGTCGATAATAACGTTTATGGGTACAATGGGTTGCGTCTGTGAGGCATTAAAATTAATGAAACATGTTTTATCAATGTTAAGCGACAGTTTGTTACATTTAAACCACGTGATGGAGATTTTAGCAAGTTCAGAATTCAAAGTATTGATCAGCGTGTTGAGGTATTTATGCGAATAAAATACACTGCATGGTATCATCAGCGAATAATTCATAAGTGAGGAGGGGTGAGGAATTTATTATGTCATTAATAATATGAGAAAGAGTAAAGGCCCTAAAATGGACCCCTATAGGGTACGCCACAAGTAATATTTGATTTAATGACTCAGAAAAAGATTGTCCCAACAGGATTCGAACCTGAAACCTACTGATATCCGGTCAGCGGCACAACCACCAGGCCATGCTGGGTAACGGCAATTAATGCCACGGTTACAAATACCCGAGAATCATTCCCTACGTCTGAGCTCATTAATATTTATAAGCCCCCAGTAGGAACGAATTGTATTAATGAATGAGAGGTTTGCAGAGAGAATTTAAGATGCAGAATAAATTTGCTGTTCATCTCTGTATTATCAAATTAATGATAAATAAGATCAAATGCTTGATCTGTTATTTTAATGAATCAGAAAAAGATTGACCCAACAGAATTCGAACCTAAAACCTACTGATAACCGCGGTCAGCGGTACAACCACCAGGCCATGCTGGGTAACGGCAATGCCACGGTTTACTTGGTATACCCGAGAATCATTCCTTACGTCTGAGCTCATTAATACTTATAAGCCCCCAGTAGGAACGAATTATACTAATGAATGAAAGGTTTGCAGAGATAATTTAATACAATTCGTTCCTACGGCTTAGAAATATTAATGAGCTCAGACGGGAAAATGGCCTTTGGCCATATTTTTGCAGTAAAGTGCATAAAAGTGATGTCCTATATGTTTTTGGGGCTGCTGAGTACAAATGTTAGCATATTTAAGACATTGGAGGTGTTAGTAGCGTGATATCTGCAAAAACGTGATATTTACACAAAAATATGCAGAAAATACACATTTTGAGCCTGACGGATGAATGCAAATAATGACGATTATATACATATGAATTCATGAATTACAGTTTTGCAATAATCTTGATGAAATGCTATACATTTAAAATATTTATCAATCATGCTTCGAAACACCTCTTTTCTGTGCGTATTTTCAAACAGTTTCTATATACCACGGACACCCTTCCCCACTCAGTCGCTTCCCTCCCTCGCAAGTATACTACTCATTGTGTACATGTATATTTTTTGACATTCTAAATGTAATCCCTAATATTCTTTATAAAATATGTACTACTAATAGTACTATGCTTAGAAATATGTCTTTTCCATGCATATTTTCAGAAAATTCCTACCTGGGGGGGGGGGGGGTGGGGGGAGTACCCCTTCCCACACCCTGCCCCGCTCTATCGCTTTGCTCCCTCTCAAGTATGACAACTCACAGCGTACATATTTTGAAATTCCTGTATATATGGCATTGCCGTTACCCAGCATGGCCTGGTGGTTGTGCCGCTGACCGGATATCAGTAGGTTTCAGGTTCGAATCCTGTTGGGTCAGTCTTTTTCTGAGTCATTAAAAATAACAGATCAAGCATTTGATCTTATTTATCATTAATTTGATGATACAGAGATAAACAGCAAATTTATACTGCAGGATTCCATTTGATGTTCATATTATTGACTGTTATCCTAGCATATACGAGTGTATATATAGGCTCATGATTCCCCGATTAAGAGCAGCAAGAGAGTGCATCCAGGAAAAACAATGATACATTGCCGATTTTATGTTCTGTTTTTGTAATACATCTCGATTATGACAAATATACGACAGTGGGAGAGGAGGGGGATCGACAAATGTTGTTATCTTCAGCATTTTTGCCCCCCTTTTAAGTTTACTGGGTGTGAAATGGCAAACGTATTTCGTAGGCTTATAAGTATTCATGTTTATCTATTTTTTTCCATTTCATTTATATGTGCTACTTTCTTCAAACTTTTCAAAGGGAAATACAACATTAAACATGCACAAATTATAAATCAATAATTTTCATTACGAGATCAAACCTGATCCCAAAATTTAAAGTGGATTAAAGACAAAAATTAAACAAAACAAAAAGGACACATGGTGATCTCAAAAGTAATTAGAAAAGAAAGTATCACATAAAAATTTCATAAATAATTGTCATAATTAAGTACATGGGGCGGCGGAACGTATTTTCGTTGGGGGGGGGGGCAAAGCCCCAAAAGAGCACTTATGTGCCCAAAAAGGGCATTGAGAGCACGCACATATTTTCACCATCAGATTACGTTTTTGAGTGAAGTAGCTAATTTTCCGCGGTAATATATAACTTGAGCCAAATCTTTTTAAAGGGCATTGTTGATTATGAAAACATGAAATATTCCGCGAGCGAACGGCTTGGGGAAAATTGGAAATGTTAAGTTGTAAAATTTGCTTTGTGGTCTATTCTGGCGCTAATTACAACTCAGATTTTGCTGAAGTGTAGCAAAACCTTTTAGAAAGGGATTTATTATTAAAGCATGAATATCTACTCCACGAGCGAGCGTAGCGAGCGAGCGGTTTGAGAAGATTTGGAAATTTTAGGTTGTAAAATTCGCCTTGTGGCCTGGGGCTAATTTTACTCTACAGTACCCCAATCTGCATGATATAGCGCATCTAAATATACTTAATGATTATGCAGTCATGCTGTACGTTGTAGAACAGGGGCGTGGATCCATGTTTTGGGATTGGGATGGCAAAATTAAGAAAAGATTCAAAAATGTTCGACGAACTTCGCGTGCCAAAGTGTAGTATCGAACTTGGCGCGCGAAGCGCGCCGAAAAAATGAAAATTGAATATGTGTAGTAGTATTTTCTAAATAAATTTAATAATTTTGTTGTGTCTTGCACTACTTTAAGACGTTTCATGATTTTTTCAAGTTGTCAAAATTATTGAGGGGGGGGGGGCAAATCGATGTTTGCCCCCAATATTTTCATTGGGGTGGCGACCGCCCCGTTGCCACCCCGGGATCGACGCCCCTGTTGTAGAATACGCAAAGTTTTGTTACAGAAAAAGCGGCATTCTTCCCCAATAAGTTATTTTCTTTGTTGAAGAGAATAAAAGGCAAGCGTGGGATAGTTCTCTCACGAAGGACACGTTTCATCGCTTGAAAAGCACATAAAATGTTATCAAGATAAAAGATGGAGAGGGCCCAATTTTGCCACCCCCGAGGGCACTAAAGTTGGAGGCCAAATGCCCCTTTTAGGTGCATAATTTGCCTCTTCGTTGAACAAAGTTTTCTTTTTACGACGTACCCCGGCAGGGGCAAAAATACATTGAATATATAAACAATAACAAAAAAAATTCACCTTCACTGACGAAAGTGCGTTTATTAAAAAAAAATAGTATGGATAGGAGCCTACTAAGCACAAACCAAAAGAAGGCACATTTAACTTTTTGTCTTAAGGTGAAATGGGGGAGGGGTAGTGGGGCAAACAGTAGGAGGACCTAATTTTGCTCCCCCATGAGGGCATTAAGATGAGATGCCAAATGCCCTTTTTATGCACAAAATGTCCGTTGAACATAATTTACCCAATTATGTATTCTTTGTACTGTAAACATGCCCCGTCAGGGGCAAAAATGGAAGAAAATGAATGGACAAAGAAGATAATATAACATAAATAACAAAGAGAATCACCTTCAGGAACGAAAACGTGTAGATTAAAAAGTGTGCCTTTTCAAAAGGGCACATTTCATTTCAAAAGGGGCATTTTTACCTATCGGAAAGTTTTTGGGGAAAGTGCCCTCTCCGCCCCCCCCCCCGGTTCCGCCGCCCCTGATTAAGTATTAGGACACAATCAATCCGTGGCAGCGGTTGACATACAAGAGATAAGTGCAGGTGCAAGTGGGGAAGGGGCGAGGGGCGTCGATTCGTGTTTGAGTGGGAGGGGGGGGGGCAAGTGAAAAAAAAAGTCAAAAATTTTCGGCGCGCTCCGCACGCCAAATTGCAAAATAAAATTTTGCTTAAATTTGACAATTTTGTATAATTTGATGGTGTTTTTATGCTAAGTTTAATGATTTTATAGTGCTTTCTAATGCCTTTTGAACATATCGGATTCCTATTTCATCACGAAATTTAATTTTTTCAAGTTGTCAAAATTATAGGGGGGGGAAATCGCAATGTTTGCCCGATATTTTCATAGGGGGGGGGCGATGGCCCCCCTGCAGCCAACCCCCGGATGCGACACCTCTGGGAAGGGCATAGTTCATTTGCCAAATTATTTAACGGTATATGCGTTCACTTGTAAAAAAAAATCCCCGTATTTTACGGGAACCGTAAAAATTAGCGGGAAAAGGGTCATGGCAGCGAGTTGCCGACGCAATTTCGCTGTAAAAAAAAATTTACGGGAAATGGTGTGCAACTCGGCTGGCAGGCGACCGTTTCCGCGTATAATGTTTTACGGTTTTACCGTTACTTTTCACCAGTTTTCCACCGTAAGAAACCGTACGGTTATTACGTTAAAGATGCAATCGTGCTCATAATAGGACATTTCGCATTAAACATTTCACAAATTGCGCTATTGACAGAGTCGGAACTTTGTAGCTAGAAAGACAATTATTAGGCCCTAAATGATTGATCAACTTTATACATGTGTTAACAACAAAAAATGTTCTTGTTATAGGGGTATGAATTATTTATTATTGTTTGTTTCAAACAACAGTTTATTTAGGATTTACTAAATTTATTTCCTGTTTAACTGACACATAAGTGCTGATCACAATTTAAGTGTTTTTTCATCATTGCAGCTGGCGCGTAAATCCGGGGGGGGGGTGGATGCGGGGCGTGATAATATGGTGCCGCCTCGTCGTGTTCAGTGAGCCCCCCCACTTTTAGCAGGCGGGGGATGGCCTGTACAATCATCCATAACCCGCCCCCCCCTCACTTTTGAGAAAAAAGTATATTTATTTAATTAATTTAATCATTGATCGAAAGATTTTGCTATATAGTGAGAATTTCTCCGTAAAATGGCTTTAATGCTAAAAGAGTCCAATATTTGAAATTCAAAAAACTCAAAAGCTCCTGGCTCGGTCGCTTCGCTCCCTCACTTGCACTTTCCCTCAATAATTTGAACATTTCGGCCCGGAAAGTTCCTGCATATAATTATATGGCCTCGTTTTTCAAGGAGTCTCCACTGCATGATAGTATAGTTATAATCGACCATTTTGAAAATGTGTATATTTCCGACTTTTATTCAAAAACATTAGTTTCAGAATGAAGTATTATACTGGCAGACATGCAGAGACCAGCAATCCCAACTTCCCGAATTAAAGAACACTGTCGTAAATTGGGAAATTGGGAGGAGGGGGATTGCGGGATATATCCCACCACTTTTCGGGAAGGAGGGGGATGTTCTGTACAAATATACTTTCACTTTTCAATAAGTGTTTTTGTGTTTATTCAATTATTACTAACATTTATATATTTTTTTAAATGCTAAAGATATTGTTATCTGAATATCCTGATGTTTCCAGTTTAATCTCTCTCATTCATGTTCATTACTAACGTGTTTTCCATTGGTCCAAAGGGCATTATCCATATCCCTATTCAGAGCACAGATAACGCAAAATGTAGGCCTAATTAAACATCTGATTATCAACAAAATGTAGAAAACAAACTCAGATATTTTAACGTGAGGACATAAGGAGCCCTATCGTTTCTTTTCAGATAAAACAATTGTCATTTTTTCCACCTCTGATAGGCCTCCCCTGTGACAATGGTTTTTTTAAAAACATTTTTTCAGAGGCACCTGTTCTAATTTAGGTGCCGCTACCGCCTTTTGTATAAGTGATACTGTTTCTTTAAATGCCTCCTTTTCCTCTTTACTTTGTGCCCCAAATTTGAAACGACTTAGAGCAACTTATTTTATTTTTTTCAGGCTCGCTCGCTACGCTCGCTCGCCAATTTTTGATATATTATGTTTGGAGGTCTTTTTAGTCTCTGAATTTGAGACATTTCAGAAACATTTTCCCCTTTTATAAGATGTTATTAGACACCATGCATTCTCACATGTCCTAAAAATTTTCTCGCTCGCTTCGCTCGCTCGTTCATTGATACAGGCCATGAAAACCCAACTGCAAAATCTAATGCTATGATATCTACTGTTTTTATATTACAGCAAAAGATCGAGAAACACATTATGTGAAAGGTCTAAAATGTAATCACAATAAAAGCTATATGCCAATTTTAGGGTAGAGATATTTTATTATTTTTATTTTATTTATGGTATTTTTGCACGTTGTAGGTGTCCCCTTTTCAAGAAATAGCCCTTGATTTTGGGGTGTCCCCAAAAATTTTGGGCCAAAATTTGGAAATTTCATCGAACATCCCCCACTCCTCGGAACGGATTTACACCCATGATCAATTACGATTCCTAGAAGTATCAAGTTGTTCAAGTTGTTATCAATTTCAACATTTGAATGGACGGTTTGAAAATGCATGAAATTCGTTTTACTGCATCATATTCAAAGAAAGTTAATTTACAAGAAACTATGACGAAATATGATCAATTTTGAGTTCAGGGTTCCAATTAATTGAATTATTAATGAAATGCTAATATCATCTGCCAACAGTGGAGGATGAATTTATAACTTATGATGTTATTTACTGTAAATTAGAAATAAAAGAGTGCCGAGAATAGAGCTTGGGGTGCTGCGCATGGAAGCATTTTCA
Source organism: Eucidaris tribuloides (assembly GCA_001188425.1). Classification (NCBI taxonomy): domain Eukaryota; kingdom Metazoa; phylum Echinodermata; class Echinoidea; order Cidaroida; family Cidaridae; genus Eucidaris; species Eucidaris tribuloides. Next base: position 8,832 of record JZLH01S0149228.1, read on the forward strand.
TTATTAATAGAAACATAAAATTTTATCGTTGATCAAGACAAAGCGATTCCACGAATTCCATCTTAGTCCCCCAGGCCTATAAGTAAAATGTTGTGGTTGATAGTATCAACAACCTTGCTTAAATCCATATAAATGTTGCAATTATACGTTCTTTTTTTACAATGAATCAATTATATACTTAGCCTACTTGGGTGAAAAGCATACTCTGTTGAGAAATTCTTTCTTTACCTAAACTGATAAGAATTTATAATTTTGTTAAAGCCCAAGTTTAGTTTCGGGGATTTTTTGTTATTTGAAAGCTTTATGCCCCAAAGTCATAACCCTGCAATAATAGATTCTGAATGTCTTTAATTTTTTAATGAAAAATCTCGGGGGGGGGACCCCCGAGATTTTCGACTATATCTTATATTATAGCAATCCAAAGGGTTTAAAAAGGCTTTAAGGTTACATGTGTTATAGCTCATCTGAAAGAGCAGACTCTGCTCTTAACCCTTGGATGCTATAATGTAAATATAGCCGAAATCCTAGGGGTACCCCCCCCCCCGAGATTTTTCATTAATTAATTGAAAAAAACCCTGAAGAGATAAGAAAGGTTACATGAGTTATACCTCATCTGAAAGAGCAGAGTCTACTCTTTCAGATGAAGTATAACACATGTAACCTTAAAACCTTTTTAACCCTTTGGATGCTATAGGCCTAATGTAAAATATAATTGAAAATCTCGGGGGTCCCCTCGAGATTTATCATTAACTAATCAATAAAAAAAACTAAAGACATTCAGAATCTATTATTGCAGGGTTATGACTTTGGGGCATAAAGCTTTCAAATAACAAAAAATCCCCAAAACTAAAAATGAAATTAATATTTTACATACAGTTTTTTCTAAGGGTTTTGAAATAGATGGTAAGAAAGAAATTGGTCTGTAGTAAATTATTTGCGTATAGGATTCTCTCTCTTTTTTTATTTTCATAAATTGGTATTGTTTTTGCTAATTTTGAGTACCTGCAATGTGGGCATCATCCAGATGATTGCACACTGATGTCTCCATACCTATAGCCTATCCAGTTACCGTCGGGCTGACTGTTTCTAATTTCATTTTGTTTCTTATTTTTATTATTTTTTTTTCTTTTTGCGTTTTTGTCTTGTAGGCTATACCAAATTCGACTCGTAGGGTATTCAAAGGTTATTAAAAGGGCATCTTTTCAGACTTGTAGCAGTGTAGGGTATTTTGAGATCAACGGATACGTGTTTAGGAACCAATTTGAAAGTCCATACACGCGCAGCCCCCTCGAATCGAGTTCGGTGCAAATCCCCCCCCCCCACCCCCATGAGTTTCGTAGCGTTCGCTGGTGTGTCTGCAGCAGTCTGCATTTCAATCACATTGTTTACTAAATGACTGTATGGCCCGAAAAATGGTATATGGCCGCAGCCACTCGCATGTACAGCGAAATGCTCAGTTGTTCGTGATCTTTTTGTTTGTTGATGTGTCGTGAGAAACTGTTCGTGTTTGAATCATTTTTTAATAAAAATGACACAACCATATAGTACAGCAGGCTTCTGTAAGTAAACACTAACAGTTACATTTGTTTTATGATATATGCTATTCAAAAGTGTTCATTTTGGTGCTCCATTGTAACGACCCCAATTCTAGCTTGCTAGCTGTAGTCCCATACGTTCAAGTTTGTGTTGCTACTTTTTACTTACAGTGTGCAGTGAGGTTACATCAACAATGCAAACTCAGTTTTACTCATTATCGATTTTTGCCTTTTTAGGAAGCATAAATGGTCTCGTTTTCTTAATAAAACATCATTCAAAATGTAAATAAACGATTAGAATCTAGTCAACTATTCATAGGAAAATAAAAGCCCTAACTTGATCTGATCTGAAACATGTGAAATGCAAATCCAAATGGAAATCACCGAAATTTCACCCCGCCCTATTTTTTGGCACTGCGATGTCCCAAGCAAAGTACAATTTTTGGAAACTGCATAACATGCACTCATATTAATCGACACACTGCAGCATAACATTGGACATAATCTTTAACTAGTGCATGCTAGTGAAATAAATGGTCAATCAGACAATCACCGTCGACCGTGTCCTAACTTAAGTAATGCACTTGTACGTAACCATGTGCACTCGCGAGATCTAACGGTACACATCTTGTGTGCGGGCTCTTCTCAGGGCTGCCACTCAAAATTTTGATTTCCCCCTACGCCGCATGCGTATTTTCCCCTACGGTCACCGCTTTTCCCCTACGCCTAATTAACCATATTTTCCCATACGAACCTATGTTTTTCTCCCCTGCAAAATTGCCTGTCCAGACGCCGTGCGTATAGCACGGCGTCTGGCCTATACTTCGCAGTCTCGTGGGTCCGAGTGGCGACTGTTTGCGGGCTTCTTATTACAGAAAAAATTATTTAAATTGTCCACCCACAGACACTTCAATGTCTATATAGTTGCAGCGCATTACTAAACTTAGAAAAAATATGTAGAACTCACCCAAATCCGAGATTTTCTTCCGCCTTCAGTGCTATGTCTATGCAGGGATGTAATCGCAAACTACCGGAAGGTAATCGGAAAGTTCAGGTCAAAAGACGCGATCCCATTTCGATCCGATCGAGCAACTACGAGCGCACGTCCGTTCATGCGTGCTGTTCGGCGCGCTCGCAATTGCCCGATCGGATCGAAATGGGATCACGTCTTTTGACTAGAACTTTCCGATTACCTTCCGGTAGTTTGGCGATTACATCACTGCGAGCGACTCCACATAGACATAGCACGGAAAAAACATCTCCGTGCAATTCCGTGAAGACTGAAGGCGGAAAAAATCTCGATTTGGGTGAGTTCTACATATTTTTTCTAAGTTTTAGTAATGCGATGCAACTATATAGACATTGAAGTGTCTGTGGGTGGACACTTTAAATAATTTTATCGTTGTAATAAGAATCCCCGCAAACAGTCGCACCTCGGACCGGTGTCGCAAACCACGAAAGCAAATGGGTACAGTTGCATCCCGCTGCCGCAGGCAGCGGGTGCTTGTATTTACTGCAAAATCAACTTTTTCCCTACGAAGGTATGTTTTTCCCCCAAAAATAACCTTAGAAATGCAAAATATTGATCACAATTTCTTCGGCGGAGATGGACAAAATGGGCGAATATAATCGGATTTCTTGGAAAAATTACGAATATTTCTGAAAATTGTCAAAACCCCTACATCCCTATAAATCATCAAAACCCCTACGTTTCCCTACGGAAGTTCATTTTCCCCGTAGGTATCCCCTACAACCTACGCATGGCAAAATCCCCTACAGTGGGGATTTCCCCTACGAGTGGCAGCCTTGGCTCTTCTGCTCAGCACTCCAGTGCTCACAATCATGGGATATTAGCTTGACTCTGTGTGACATTCTTAAATATAGCCAAAAAAAGTGCATTTCTGATAATGTATGAAACAATTTCAGTGTTAATTTGCACATCAGTTTTGTGTTTTCAGATTGGTTTTGTCAATACACTACCAACTTATACTGCAAATGTGTAGATGATTCGGTTTTGTGATAGTCCACGCTTTCGATAAGATTTTCTATCATATTTGGTCATGTAGTAGGAAAATATGATGAATATAAAGTTTATTTTAAAAAAAAATGTTATCAATTGTCAAATTTGGTAATATTGTGGACATGATTTGTCCAGATGTTTTCAGCCATTTCGTGATCAGGTAAAGTAATCAGCGTCAATTATTTTCTTGGTTTTTTTGATCTACACTCTGGCTTGTGACTTTGTGACAGCATGCATGACTTGCATGACACTCTTTCACAGAATGGCTGTTTTGCAAGACGTGGCAGAGTAACGAATGTGTTAATTATTGAGATGTGCGACTTTCCAAACATGTGAAGCTAAATTTCTACATAAATCAAACTTTTTCCCTCATGTTTTTGACAACTCAATTTCAGTATTCCAATTTGTTTCTGTAAATTTGTAATATATGATAAATCTACATGTATGCTTATTTTCCTAAATTTCTGTAGATAAAACTCCAGCCACCAAAGCCACCATAATCCTGGTAGTGCTCTCTCCAGCTCTCTCATCCTCCTTGGGCCTCACTACCAGAACCTCTTTGTCTGTTCTACAGATGTTTACTGGGTGGTCAACAGGTATGTGAGAAACTTGGTAGTACACTTTTAGGGGTACACTGTATGTCTGAGTCTTGTAACTTCATCAAAAAATTGGTTGATGGACTTTGTTACCAAACACCTTAAAGATAGTGTACCTGATTTGCCTACCATCAATAGAAAGCCCTACACATATTTATGAAACTAATGACATGACAATATTTTTAGGTTTTGATTAGTTATTCCGCATCTTTGAAGGCCTGCAGCCATACATGTACCTAGGGAGTTATTATTATTATTACTATTATTTATTTTATTTTTTTTGTTGGGGAGGGGGGTGGGATTGACTTGACTTTCAAGAATTAAAATTGTTGAAAAGTGTCTCGTATATGATGTAATTTTATGTTTTAAATGTATGTAATTATTACTATTAAAATTCTCATGAAAAGTTTTATGTCACAAGTAGTAGACAACATTATTAGGATACACAAATGCAATTACTTCAAATGAATATTATTGAAAGTTTTAACATGAATTTATAGTTAAAAGTATGTTAGCAATTCTTTATGTATAACTCCCATGGGATTGAAATGCATCTGGAAATAAACATGTCTGTTGTAATATCTCACGGCACAAAGTCTATGTTGTTATTTTGCCTCTATGAAATTATTTAAATAGTACAGTATTAACCCGTTGGCTCCGGGAACCAGATGTGCCATGTGTTAACTCTATGGGATTTTCAGAATCTCGGAGGCAACGGGTTAAGAGTATAGTGAGAATTCTAAGTTGTACAAATGTATATGTGACTGATGTTGGAGCTCATGGTTTTTGTACAAGCTGATTTTTCTCCAGAATATGTGAGCAATTTCTATCATAATGCCTGAAACTTTTCCCGAACAAAACACAAAATTCTCGCTCTAAATTTCTAGTAATAGAAGTACCCCGTAGCCTCCTGTAAGCTTTTTATATCTAGTACATTTATTCTTGCAATATTTTTCCTTTTTTCCCCACACAAAAGTTATGGAGACTGGCAACCTGTAAACTGGCATTTCATGAGATCCACAGCCTGATTCTTGGAGCGTCACTCTTCTATCATTTCAGAGTACTTGAGAGAAGATATGGGTCTGCAAAGTTTATAGTGAGTGATTTGCATGGAATTTACTTTTCAAGTAATAAACTTTATGTTTGAAACACTACTTTAATGTAACTTGTACTTCTTGAGAGTGTAATGTTTATTATAGTAAATCACATATTTTTAGTGTACTATGTGAAATGCTATGTCTCTTACTTCTACTTAATGTATTTGTTGCTCATTGTTGGACTTGAAAGAATTACCAAGTATGGAATATATAACCATACTAAATAAATAAATAATAAATAAATAAATAAATGAATAAATAAATAAATAAATGAATAAATAAATAAATAAAATGAA